>JAHBCN010023605.1:0-12548 GCA_019359885.1 Listronotus oregonensis | reverse complement strand
GTTCCATTTAAAATAACATAGTTGTCCATAATGGAAAATCGGCCATTTTGTTTTTGAGCTAATGGAATGTCACAATAAAATCGTGAAGGTACAGAATAAACTTTAAAGAAATATAAGTGCATCTGCAAAAACCGCATCTTGATACCTTTATTTGTTCCAAAGTTATTCTCGATTAAAATGGGTCAAAATATGGCCGGCCACCCTGTATATCAGACGTAAAAATGCGGAGACGTATTGTTCAACAATATAAAAGTATGATCAGGATGAATTTAAATATATATTTTTTACATTACATAACTAAAACCAAGAGTAAGTTACCTGATAAACTAATAATGTTATTTAAATATTAAACACATAAATTAAAAAATATAGGCTGGCTAAACGAAAACAACCGAAGGTCCTTTTTAGGTACTTTCAATCTTTTTTAAGAAAAATGCTCAAATTCGACTTTAAAGGCAAATGCGCCACCCTTATTTGCAACCCCTTCGTCAGGGCAAATTCTACCCCTGAAATCTTAAATGGAAAGGGAAGTCGAGTTTTACCTTGTTTTAAAGCTCTTTTGATTCTCTTTTTGCACATACCTACATAAAACTGTTTTTATTCGGTGGTTTTTAAATTACAGAATGTCCAAAGAAAAAGCAAAATAATAATTAATTTTACGCTAAGTCGCAACGTCTTGACAAGGGTGCGTTCCATCCCTGAAATCTAGAATAAAAAGGGAAGCCAAGTAGTACCTCGTTTTAGAGGTCTTTAATTTTTTCTCTGGGACATACTTACTTTGGCTCATTTGGTACAGCAATTTTCGATAAGCAGGGTGGTTTTACTGAATTTAAATTTCTAAACTTAATAATGAACTTTTATTTACAAAAGTGAAAGTAAAAGTAGATAATCTACTTTTGCTGCTACACTAAAGCAAGACTTAAGGGGATGTTGAGGATGGCTACAATTACTTTCCATGCAGTAATAAAGATTTTGCTCCACTCTTTCTGGCATATTTCGGAGCATTTCAGAAAATTTGTTTACATTCGAAATTGATGCGTTCGTGCAACTCTTACTAAGACACTGGTTGAGTAGTATACACTTAACTTTTTATGTGACCCCATCAAAAAATCCAGTGGCGAAAGATCTGGTGATCGAAGAGGCCATACCTTTTTTCTCCATTAAGAGTAATTTGGTTTAAAGGTCAACTACCTATAATGTGGGCTGTAAAAAATTAATTGTTAAAAAATAATTTATCCGGTTTAAGGCAAGTTTATTAAAACCCATAGGGGAGAGGGGTAAGACGGGGTAGCGGGTAAGACGGGGTACCCAGCAAAATTCAGAATTAACTATGTTTAAAAGGCAATTTATTAAATAAAAAAACAAAAATTCCATATTTATTTTTGCATAGAGTATGTCCATCAAGAGAAAAAAATACCTTTAAAACGAGGTGCTACTTGGCTTCTCTTTCCTTCTTAGATTTAAGGGGTGAAACGCACCCTGTCGAGGGGTTGCAGTTGGGGATCATGCCTTAGCGTAAACATGTTTTTCATTTGAAATATACGTACACGGGTCCGATTGTTGTTATTTAAAAATCCTCGTAGGCACCCCAAAATTAGATATTTTGCTTTTATTTGGACACTTTGTATTTTAAAAATCATCAAATAGAAACGGCTTTACTAAAAGAAAATTGAAAGAGCTTTCAAACAAAGTACATTTAAGATTTTAGGGATAGAATTAGCCTTGGTCAAAGGATTGCCGACAGGGGTTGCTGCATATGACTCAAATGCCCCCAAAAAAAATATACGGGTACAAGTGTTTTTCCCAAAAATATAAAAGGAACTTTAAAAAGACCTCTTCGTTTTTATTTAGCCACGCTGTATATTTATTTTCTTGGTTATCTCTATTTTTTATTTAATCCTTAAGGCTAGTCGTCCTTTAAGACAGGAAAGCTGCGAAAAGTTGTCAATATCCGTGTTCGCATGCCAACGCACGACCGATCCCAACAAACGCTCGTAAGTTGAATGCCGCAAAACTTCCATGGCAATGGACGATGGTAGTTTGCATGTTTACTTGCAAATGGCATTCGCCCAAATTTGAATATTTCTCAGTTTTCAGTTTTCCTGCTTCAGTGGACGGCTAGCCTAACTCGTATAGCACAATTGATCCAATTATTTCTGAGAGAACATTTCTCAAAGACCGAAATTAAAACTAAAAATGCAAAGTTACTTACCTTTTTATTCAATATATTATCTGACATACATATACTAGATAGTGTGAAAATAAATTTAATTTACTTAAATTTATAAAAACTATAAGCCAAAGACAAATTAATGAACATATATTTCTAGTAAAAAACAGTTTATTTTTTACAAATACTAAAAGACTACAAATTAAAATAAGGAATAAGATGAAATTGTACGTATAATTGAAGTTGTCTACCCGACGATACCGGAGCAGTTAAGGGTTAATCTGTAAGGGTTTTGTTACTTCATTTGGTACTTTAAAAAAAAATAGAGCATTATTCTAATGTATTTTTTTTGTTGCAGGTAAAGTCCCCAGCATAAATTACTTAAGGTAGAGGTAAGACATGTTGTCTTTAAATATTAGAATAGCTTTTCGTTTATAGCTTGTTTACGGCAAACGAAAGAAAAAAGTCATCTTTTGATATAAAAAATTGAAATAAACCTTATTAATGCCACAAATATAGACAACATATCCTGTATATGAAAAAAGAAAATCGTATATGGGCATGCTCTACACTGAGGAGTAATAATTACAGTTTTTCTGCACAAAGGATGTATTTTTATTTCATTAGTTAATTGACAACTAGATATTGAATATTAAAAAGCAGTCATCCTTGATATGGGTCATCGTCACTTATATTCTCCGGCAAGTTTATAATTATTCTTTTAGATTGTGTTGTTAGGCATTTTTAACTTTATGGGATTAACGAGGAAACAAGAAGTATTAAATATTTTACAAAAAAAATTGTCGATGACGAAACTTAGTCCTTTTAAAATATGTTTTATAGTTTTTTGGCGCCTTCATGTTTTTATAAGTTTTTTTCGGGTTTACTGGCCTGAAAAGTTTCTAGAGAATAGGACCACTTTGGTCCTGGTCCCGGGATATAGCGACTGAGTATGGACAGCCCTATTGACTGGCAGATTGCCTAAAAAAGAAAAAAGTAAAAATCTCCCAAAAAATTTAAAGAATTTAAAACACTTGTCTACGTTTCGGTGGCAATTCTGCCACCGTTATCAAAATTAACTTAAATAAAAAATAAAATAAAAATTTAATTTGTAAGAATTTTGGTATAAAATTTAGGAGATTATAAAAACTTTTTATAATTTATGACGTTTTGTTATAAATGACGTGTTAGCTTGATTTAACTGATATATTTATACAGGGTGATTCATGTCAATACTTCAGATGCGTACTTAGGGTCCAAAATTAAGCATAAAAGTCCATACAAATATGGGTCAGCAAGGCCTTCGTTTCCGATATACAGGGTGTTAAAGTTTTTATTTATTTTTTTTATATTTTTAATTTTTTTTAATGTTTTGCTGAACATAATTAAAGAACAATAATTTTATTAAAAATTAAAATACATATTGTTTAATTATACGTTTTGTTTAATTTTTTTAAATTTTGCTATTATAAAATCAGATGCGTGTCATGCGTGGTATTTTTTTTAATTTCAAATATCTCTATGCTTGATGGCGAAGTAATTTCAGGTAAACTTAAAATAAATTTACACATCACCCTTTCTAAAATCATAAATATGCCAGTCAACACAAATTAATACGTCATTTATGACAATACGTCATAAATAATAAAAAAAGTTCTTAAAGTCTTTTTCACACCAAAAAATTTTAAATTCTATTTAATTTTTCATTTATGTTATTTTAATAGCTTAAACTTTTGAGTTTTTTGGAAGATTTTTCTTTCTTTAGTTTCAGGCGATCTGAAAGTTCATAGGTGTCAATAAGGCTGAGCACACTTAGTCGCGATACTCCCGGACCAGGACCAGAGTGGCCCCATTCTCTAAAAACTTTTCAGGCTTTTTTGTTAGGTTCTATTTTTTTTAACTTGGACAATAAGGTACCTAATCCATATAGGAGATATAAAAAATTAAATTAAATAAATATCTCACGGATGTGTAACTAAAGAAATGAAGCAACATTTTATTCTTAAAACAGGTTTTTCTTTATTTTTGACATGTGTCATTATCTCGAGTATGCTCTGTTCAGGAAGCGATAAGAGATAGCGCTATTAGCTTCGTAATTTTATTTTTCTAAAAATGGTCGTATTTTTTAAAAACACGTGTTAATGTTGATCTGGCAACTTATTTGTTAATATACCAGATGTATTAAATTTACCGTGTCGTAGTAATACTTTACACGATGGGATGAAACAGTAAACTGTAACTTTTCCAGGGAGTTATTGAACTATCCTGACAGAGATACAGCTAAACATTACTTGGGAAAGCCAAGGGCGAGCCTTCGTCTAATCACGGGCGTTCTTACTGGACATTGTCAACTACGAAAACACCTCTTTAGAATGGGTATAAATGACACCTCTGTGTAGAGGTTGTGAACAGGAAGACGACACGGTGAAGCACATCCTTTGTGACTGCCTTGCACTCTCGGCCAAGAGAAGATCCATGCTGGGCGAGTGTTGGCTTTCTTTGGCCGACATTAAGGAGATTCCCCTCGGCGATGTTCTCACCTACTTTGAATCAGTAGGATGGGCAGCGTACTGAGTGAGGAGTCCCCTTCAGAAGGTAGCACAACGGGCCTACTGAGGCCTAGGTGCAGTGATGTTTATCACCCTCCGCACTTTTAGATAAGATACAGTAAAACATTCAAATTTTTGCATCTCTATTTTTAAAAGGTAAAGCACCAAACAAATGTACGAATAATTCCTTAAAGGATATAAGTATTTGTAGCTGTACTTTGGAATGATAGAAAAATGGGTTGCCAAGTTAAAACGTGGTCGTTGACGTCTTGAAAACGGCCCACGTGAAGGACGTTTAAGACATGTATTAACACTAGAAATCGTAAAAAAATACAGTATTTGGATTTGAAAAATCGCCAATTAAACCAGAGAGACTTAGTAGAAGCCGCAGAGATTTTATTAGTCAGGTCAGCAATATTTGGCTAAGTATTTAGATTTTAAAAATTAAAACCATATTAGAATGGTACTTTCTCAGCAAAATATAAAGCATTTTTAAGATGATAAAATGGATGTCGTTTATCATTTGATTAACGTGGTTGAGGCTTCCACCATAATCCTGTATCAAAAGAAGGGGCTAAGCAATGGTGTGAACCTAGAATTTCGGCTCCGAAGCAAGTCAAAGTTCAAAAATTAGCAAGATGGTGTAAGGAACAGATTTTTGGAATGCAAAAGAAATTTTGCTTTGGATTGGATTACCTTTAAAAAGTTAAAAAACAAACTTAAATTATTATCGTAACCTTTGGGACTAGTTGTATGTAAATATTCGGTCTGTATTGTAGAAATACAAAAAATCATGATTGCTTTCTGACACAGCTTTTAAAACAATTGCAAAAATAGGTTAGGTAATGCACAAATTATTACAATGTCCACTCTTTTTGCCAGATTTTGCTCCCTATGATTTCTGGCCGTTCTTACATTAAAAAAAATCATGTGAGGAATACGATTTTCATTGAACAAATAGTTAATGGCAGTCCTAAAAGCGTATTTAAAGATTCCAACTTTAGAAATGAAATTCATAAATTAAGATACCATTGCTATAGATATACTAAAGTTTAAGGAGATAATATTGCATAATAAAATATTTTTCAAACAATAAAATGATGTTTATTATTTCTATTCGGAGTGTCATTCAAAAATGAATTTAAAATTTAAATACATTTTATATTCCTTAAGCAGAGAAATTATTAAATGGTACTGGTAAAACTTCCTGTAAAATTACAATAAGATGTCCCATTTATAAGTCGATTGAGGTAATCTCAAGACTCACGTTTTAAAACCTCATGAAAATCTATATAGCATCTCAAGTTTTAAAAAACGGTTCAAAAAAATGTTCCATTTAGGGGTAAATTCATTTTGATCTCAGAAATAACATATTTAAATTTGAAGAACCCAACTAACATTTTTTGTTTTATAATGGTAACGGTTACGTTTCGGTTACCTATTTTATAAAATCTAAGAACCTATCAATGGTTTGCGAAACGTTTTCGTTTCTCTTATAAAACCCCCATAGCACTTAAATGGAGAATCTTAAAAAGGCAACGGTGACTTAATTTTAGTACCATATAAAACCTATACTCTACATTTATTTGTAACTAAGAGGTTGTCGTTACCTTTATAAACCATAAATAAGTTTTATACCGGCAAGAAATACATTTTCGTTACCGCTATAAAACCTTATTGTTTCTTATAAAAACCATTATAAACTTTCTGACCTACATTGTTTATAAACATCAAATAAAAAAGCCCCCTTTTAGCTTCATCTTCTTTTACATCGTTTGTTTACAATATGTTCTATTTCAAGTCCTTGTCATTAATATTCTGTTTCTATTTCTATTGATATGATCTGTTGATATGATCAAAATGGAGTATTAAATAATTATTATAACAACCTAAATACTGTGAGAATTTTTTATGAGGACTGAATTTTACTTGGCACGAAAGATTTATCGGGTAATTTTACATTTTACCCTTCCTAAAACTAAAGCGCCCCCCTAAAGGGCTCTCTAAAAATTTATTTTTGTAAAAACCTCAAAATTAAAATTATGTCTCATGATTTGTATTTTACAAATAAAGTGCCCAACATTTTTTAACCCCATGGTTTTAAAGAAATACGTCTTTTAGCTTCAGTAGTATGGCTTAAAATAAAATATTCTTCTTTTTTGTGTAAATATTCATGTCAATTCGAACACAAATATAAAAATGGCCGCCATATAAAAGGACGCCACGTTCGCCATTTCGCTTTTTAAACACCTTTAGTTTTATATTAGCCTTTAAGTAATAATAAACACCTTAAAAACTTACCTAAGTGTCTTATGAAAATATTACTCTTGTAATAAAACCTTAGGTGCTTTTGTAATACTTATAGTTATATAAGTTACCAAAAAGGTATTTGTAGAAACCTTCGTTACTTACAGAAGTAACCGAAAAGCCAATTAAATGCTATTAGTTCTCAAATGTCAAATGTCAATTGCAAGACCATAACCCCACTTTTAAATGTTGTTTGTGTTTATATTTGCTTTTGGAACACTTCTCGCGGGTTTAAGCACACTTTCTGTTAAAGCTGCTACTATATTTAACTTTTTTTCAATTTTTTTTTCTCCTGTGACATGTTTTACTTACAATCATTATTAAACATTAAGAAAACACAGAAAATAATTATTAAACATCTTAACCTAAAAAATATAGTGCCCCGCTGTGCCCCTCCTACATGAAAAACTTGCTACTGGGCCTATAAGTTTTATAAAATTGTTAAGGTTTTGTAATAGCTGTAAAATATTTATTAGGTGTCTTAAGATTTATAAGGGTTTTACGAAGTAAGCTATAAAACCCCAAGAGTAAAACTTTTATAATAAGGTTTTTAAGAACGCTATAAAACTCTTGTAAAAAACTTTAAGTAACCAAAACCGAAGGTTTTATAGATAAGGTAACGGAAACATTTGGGATGCAATGTTATAAAACTTTAAGTATTTTGGTAATTTCTGGGCATCTTACAAAACTTGTTACACCAATAGTTTTCTTATAAAACTATAAAAACTATTATAAAAGTTAGGGTTCCTTATAAACCTCTTACAAATATCCGTTACCGTTTAATAAATCTTTAGGCTTCGAAAAATGTTAGTTGGGAATTTTACCAAAATTTATTTGGCTAAAAGTTACAGCACTTTAAAATAAGGCTAAAATTATACAGGGTGATTCAAAAATCGATCACGAAACTTAAGAGGGTGATTCTACATGACAAAATAATGGTAGAGCCTCATATAAAGTTTTTTCAAAATGTCATTCGTTTTCGAATTACCAGCCGACATATTTTTTGTTTTTTAAATTGTTTGCTTACCGGAAAACTGATTTCACTAATATTTGAAACGTAGACTGAGTCGATTGCACTTTATCATTTTAGTAACAATTCACATTGATTGTGTGCCACTAGAGGGCACTTTACCTACATTGAAAATTGTTTTTTTGTCATAATTTTTTAGTATTAACAGCTATACTAGTTTTAGGTACGTTTTCTCAAAGACTGATGCAAGGCCTCTAAAAAAGGTGCTCTTTATTTAACTTGCTAAATCCAACCGTTTAGACGTAAATCGCCTTTAAAAATTAAGTGGCAAATTTACAATAAACTTAATAATTCAGATATCAAATATTGTGGTATACATTTAATGGCTAAAAATTAATAAAACATTACTAAACAAACTAAAAATAGTTCTCAAAATGTCCCCCATTTTTTTCAATACATTTCCTAATACTCTTCAAAAAATGTCGCCTAACTCGATGAAAAATTCCCGGTGTTTCTTTAATAATTTGGCACTTTTCGGTTATCTTTAAACGAAGATCGTCGATGTTAATGACTGGAGTATCGTACACCAATTGCTTCAAATGACCCCAGAAGAAAAAATCCATAGGATTAAGGTCTGGTGACCTCGCTGCCCATGCTAATGGTCCATTTCGTCCTATCCATCGCTCAGGATACGCTGCATTCAAATACTGTCGTACACGTACACTAAAGTGGGGCGGAGCTCCATCTTGAAGCAACCACATGTTGGCCCTTATTAGCAATGGCACATCTTCCAAATACAATGGGAGACGATTTTGGATAAAATCTAGGTATACGTCACCAGTTAATGGGCCATCAAAGAAATGGGGACCAATAAGGTAATCTCCTATTATCCCTGCCCACACATTTAGTAAAAATTTACGCTGATGTTTCGTTTCTACCACATTGTTTGGGTTCTCGTAAGCATATCTGTGGATGTTATGCATATTTGTTATGCCATCACGCGTGAAACCAGCTTCGTCAGTAAATAATATGAGGCCAATTAGTCGATTATCGTGTTCATACTTAGCTAGGATCTGATTGCACATTTCCAACCGTCTCGGCCGATCATCGTCATAAAGAGCCTGCACCTTTTGCAAATGAAATGGATAGAGTTGTTCTTCTCTTAGTACCCTCCATGAACTAGCCTGACAGAGCCCTATTTCATTCCCAATTTTTCTGGTACTAGTACCTGGATTATCTTCAATAAGTTCAAGCACTCTTTCTTCTTGTTGCACAGTTCTAGTATTTCTAGATCTTCCACGATTTCCATTATAACTTTTAAAGAAGCCATATTCCGCAAGCCTCCTGTGCACACTGGAAAATTTTTGTGCATGAGGGATATTTCTTTCTGGATAATTCTCCATATAATATCTTCTTGCTAACTCTGCATTTCCGGTTGCTTTTCCATAACAAAAATGTATGTCACAATATTCGATATTTGGATACTGATGATAAGCCATTATTATTTTAAGTTTTTAGTAAATAAGATATGTTGTTTAAAAAGCAAATTTATTTTATGTTAAACTGACAGCTTTAGTATACTTTGATAGCTACTTACCTTACGACAAATAATAAACGTCTAGAGGGAATTCATGGCCAACTTGCCAATTACCTGGTATCTAGTGGTAATAAAATGAGAAAAATAAATTTATCACTTAATTTTTAAGGGCGATTTACGTCTAAACGGTTGGATTTACGAGTTAAATAAAGAGCACCTTTTTTAAAGGCCTTGCATCAGTCTTTGAAAAAAACATACTTAAAACTAGTATAGCTGTCAAAACTAAAAAATTATGACAAAAAAACAGTTTTCATTGTAGGTAAAGTGCCCTCTAGCGGCACAGAATCAATGTGAATTGTAACTAAAATGATAGATCGCAATCGACTCAGTCTACATTTCAAATATTGGTGAAATCGGTTTTTCGGTAAGCAAACAATTTAAAAAACAAAAAATAAAAATTGAACTTTGTCGGCTTGTAACTCGAAAACGAATGATATTTAAAAAAAAATATATGAGGATCTACCATTATTTTGTCATGTAGAATCACCCTCTTAAGTTTCGTGATCGATTTTTGAATCACCCTGTATATCGCGGCTCAGGTAGCGTGGAAAATCTTTGACGCTTGATTAATCATCTGGATTATGTAGTATCATTCGTATCGTAGTTACAATTTGTAAGTTTGTATAAAAACTAAAGTTGATCCGTATTCCTGATCTGATAAAAGGAATCGATTCCCTGGATTCAAGTCCATTTTTCCTTAAAAAAGGAATCGTAATTCGTATTGGTGATTCGATTCCTTTACGAGGATCCGGATCCGTGAGTCGATTCCTTTTTTAAAGGATCCGTCTCAGCTCTGCTTGCAAATGACCAGCAATATTGTTTTGGTCCTAAATTGTAGTATTATTCTTGTCTTGCCTCCACAGTCCAATATCAAGTGACAGCACTCATGCTTCACTAATAAGCCAATAAAGCGTTCAAAGGGCAGATCTATCACATTAAAATTACACGCGACTGGACATAGATTACCTCGAGCTCTCAATGCCGAAACTATCCTGTTAGCAACGGTATTACGCTTACGAAAGGCCCTTTGAAACTGCATATTAAATAGGTATTAATAGGGCAGGGGGAGTCGATTTTATGTTTACATTCACGTTAACCGCCCGGTTCAGGTCGTCCGGAATGGGCGCTTAGCGGCGAGTTTTCCAATTTGTAGCTAAAGCTAATAAGGTGCTCGTTATAACGAGAAGTGCCTGGGAGATTTTTATTACAAACAGTGGCGGTTTGTCATTTGTTTTAGTATCGTACAAAAAATGACAAAGAAAGGTAAACACCTATTTATATGCAAGACATTTCATTATTATTATGCTTTTTTGTAAACGAGACAAAAGCTAATAAATTGTTTCGTGTTAAGCCAGATTGGACGAAAAAATAACAGAATTAAGTAGAATAATTTGTTGAAGACCCTTGATTTCTTATAAACTCATTGACACGTCTGGGTGAAATACTGCTGAGGTGGTCTTGGACTTTTACTCTCTTTATTTGTTAATTGTTTTTGTTAATTGTTACACAACGTTTCGGTTAGTGATGTATCTTCAACTTAATTTAAATTGTTTCGTATCACCTCGTATTTACGCCTTTTTATTAGCAGGTTTACAAACGTTTCTATGGTAACAACAAAGCAACGTAACTAACGGTTTAGTCGTCAATATCATCAACTAAATCGTTCAAAGGTCGACTAAACACTGGCTGTTTTAAAGGTTCTTTATGCCTTTTATAATAACGGTAGAAAAATCTGGGAATTATCCGAAAAAATCTTTTTAATACATGCTGTAATAAGAGTGTAAAATAGATGACTTTAGCGCCCTCAAAACCCTTTTAAATGATAGTGGGAATGGGAAAAAACTTGGGTTATTTACTCAAATAAATTATTAACATCAATAGTATATTTCTTTTTTTTTATTTTTGTAAATTAACTTTTAAAATTCGTAGAATATATATAAAAAATATATATATATATATATATATATATATATATATATATATATATATATATATATATATATATATATATATATATATATATATATATATAAATTAAAACATAAAAAAAAATCAGGGTGATTCATCAGGAAATGTCAATACTTAAGATACGTAGCCAGGGTCCAAAAAAAAACATAAAAGTCTATACAAATATGGGTCCGCAAGACCTTCGGTTCCGAAATACAGGGTGTTTGACATGTTTTTTGAAAATTATAAAACTTAGGTTCTTTTTTGTTAAACATAATTAAAGAACAATAATTTTATTAAAAATTTAAATACATATTGTTTAATTATACATTTTGTTTATTTTTTTTTAAATTTTGCTATAATAAAATCAGATGCGTTGTTTTTTTTAAAACCAAATACTCAAAACGGTTGCTCAATTAACTCTTAACAAGTATACCCTTTGACGTAAAAGTTCAAAATAGTAAAAAAGATTGAGGGCACCACTACAAGTAAAGCATTTAAAAATTGGGTCGAATCGAATATCCGAATATATATATTAAAATATATATATATATATATATATATATATATATATATATATATAATATATATAATATATATATAAAATATATATATATATATATATATATATATATATATATATATATATATATATATATATATATATATATATATATATATATATATATATATATATATTATATATATATTTTAAATTAATTTTAAATTTAAATTTATAATTTTATTTTAAATAAATTTTATTTTAAAATTAAAATATATATATATATATATATATATATATATATATATATATATATATATATATATATATATATATATATATATATATATATATATATATATATATATATATATATATATATAATAAAGGTGGGGGGATGTGACTGACTAGTTGAAAAATATTTAAAACCCGAGGTTATTGGGGGTGCAGTCATAAAAATTAAAGGCCAGTTTTAAAAAAAAATTTTTATTGAGTTTTTAAGCTTT
>JAHBCN010023604.1:0-12458 GCA_019359885.1 Listronotus oregonensis | reverse complement strand
TTTTAAAGACGTTTGAGTCAACTAAATTTAAAAAATTTAATTATAATATAAAAAGATTTTTTCTTACTTCCTATTGGTTAACTAAATAGACCAGTACTTGGTTAGGGCTTTTTTCCCATTGGCGCTTGCTTTTTTTTGGGGAAGGTTTCTTTTTGGGTTTGGGGAGCGTGGGTGATTTACTGATGGAAGGGAAGATTGTTCGTTAGGTGGTCTATATGGGTATGGTTATTAAGAGTGGGGGATGAGCATTGTCTTCTTGTTTCATTGTCTTCGATAGCCAAAAACGGGGAAAACACACGTTATTATAGCATTATAGTCTGAATTATCTCTAACCAGGATCAATTCTTGTCTTGAATTTAATATAATTTTTTTCAAAATCTTCAAAGAAACCCATTAGTGCGGGACTATACATTGCGTTTTAGCGGGAGCGTTTGGGGACCCGTTCGGCGGGACAAGTACAACACGTTGTTTTAAAGGAACTGTTTATACAGCTGCCTTTCCCTGCCGCACCAACCGCATCGCGAGCCGACATGCTGCCGTCGGTCGGGACGACCGAGGCCGGGATACAACAGACAACATAGGCATTTGATTGAGAGTTTATACTGTACGGTTCTGCGGCAGGGCGGTAAATTGTATATTGTGAAAAATTTAATATGTTTGATACGGACAAATTTATACAGTGTGTTCAAGAGTTCCCAGCTGTAGGGGAGAAGGCGTCAAAGAATATAGCGACAGAAATGAAAAGAGAAGAGCTGGCGCAGTATCGGCGAAGCTATGGCCGATACGTGGGAAGTCATGACAGAGGCTCAAAAGCAGGAACAAGGTAAGAAAATAATATAAAATACATGTAGATATAGTGGTTCTGTTATATTGACAATTAAATTATTATGCATTTAAAACATATGATGCCTTTGGAAAGGTACGGCACCTGCTTCCAAAAAATAGTCGGTGAAAAATGTTCTCACGTCAGGTCCTTGGGCCCGTATACCAGGTCCAAAGTTGGTAACCTCCGCAAAAGGATGAGTCCAGTTTCGTCATAATTAACCCCATCTCTTCTGCGCACGAAATTATGTAGTATGCAACAGGCCTTATAATGTCATCTGTAAAATCCGGTTGCACAAGAATGGGAGTATGAAACACTCTCCATTTATTGGCAAGACACCAAAGGCGCATTCTACGGAACGTCTACATCTTGACAGTCTATAGTTGAAAACTCTGCGGCGAGGATCCAATTGACGAGAGGGAAATGGACGCAAAAGATTCGTATGAATTTGAAAGGCCTCATCTCCGACGAAAACAAATGGTTGTGGTTCTGTGTCGGTATTTGGTAGACATCAGTGCAGGCAAGTTTAATTGGTTAGAATATAACTTTCTACCTATTGGGCTATTGCGAAATACAGTTGAATCGCCCCTTTTCCATAAGCTCCAACGTCTATAGCAACAAAACATAAATTTGCATCTACCACAGCCATCAGCACAATCGAAAAGAATTTTTTGTAATTGAAATATTGTGACCCTGACTTGTGTGGATTTGAGCATCTGATGTGTTTGCCATCAATGGCACCTACACAGTTGGGAAAATCAGTTCTCGCGTAAAATGTGTCCGCAATTTCTATCCATCTTTCCTGGTGGGTGGAGGCATTTCAGCCTTTCAAACAACCTCCATATACCCTGGCAAGTTTCTCGTACAGTTGCCGCAATCGTACTCTTAGCTATATAAATTCGTACTGCAAAGAAAGCAAAGTTGTTGCCATTGCCAAATATCTGAAAAGAAACAAAATGTAACATCAGATTTTTTTAATTCCAGTGAAAGAGATGAAAAATAAATGGCGTCACATTGAGACAGCTACTCCAAATATATTAATCAAGGAGCATCGGGGAGACCCGGCGCCAAGAAAAAAATATTTTATGCAGATGCTTTATCTTTCTTACAACAAAGTATCGAGAAAGAAGGTAGGTAAACCAAAATGCTGTAGGGAACTTTAAACCCAGAACCTTTTGGTATGACCAACGAGAAAGGTTCTCGAGTAATAAGCCGCTCAAAATCGGTGTCCACGTAGCTATTGCAGTGTATCACCGCAATTCGTAACCTGCGTTTGTGAACAATAGCCTGATTGTAAAGAAACGTTACTTAATTGTTTTCCAGAACTTCGGGAAAACATGCCTCATGTCTCTGATGAGGAGGGGAGGTGAAGGAAACGGCGAAAGTTTAAAAGAAAATCCCTCCGTATCGAAGATGCGGCACCCCAAGAACATCGGCTCAAACCAAGAACGTCGGCCAAGGGTCGTAAACCACCGGCAGCTAAGGGACGACGTTCCAAACGCAGCTTCTTTCGTCGTTGGAGACAACGAAGAGCGCCGAAGAAGATGCCGACAGATCGTTCTGCTCTCTTTGCTGCCGGATTACCGTCAACTGAATTCGGACGAAAGCTAGATTCCGACTGAAAGCCTGCAGTTCTTCCGCGATGTCCGCAATAAAAGACAGCAATCGCACACCACATTCTATCCTATCCAACATCCCGAATATCAAATACATCCAACCTTAATCAATTCCGCTGCAATTCAGGAACCCCAACAATATTTTCCTGCCGCCTCGTCCTCTCTACGTCCAAAACTCAGCTTCCCCACAATCCCAAACTTCAACGCCCCTACCATCTCCTGCTCCTTCTTCCTCATATTCTGTTCATTCCCCTGAGTTTAATTAATTCTTACTACGTTTGTTATACAGATACCTACTTTAACTTAATAAATTACAAAAATAAAAAAAAAAATGTTTGTTATTGTTCTACCGAGTGGGAATTGTTAGTCGTTCCTCTGCAGATATCGGCTTCTTCCATGTCGTTTCTTGTTTAGTTATGTACGGGCGGACTACATTTACAAGTCATCAAGGAATTAATAGACATCCGATAATATCCGAAAAATTTTTCTTCATATTTTCGTATATCTTCATAAACTTTATAAATCTTTTACTTGATTCACGTGTGGCATGAAAAGGATGTACAGAATATCGTCTTGTTCGTTTTTCCGGCGGCTCTTCAAGCAAATCAGCAGCTTCAAGTGTGCAAACAATTTTTAATTTGGAAAACATTTTCACACGATCACGACCGATCCACGACTGATGCAATTGCCGTTCAACCGCAATAGTATAGGCTCAACACTGCATTCCCGCCGAACGGGTCCCGCCAAAACGCTCCCGCTAAAACGCAATGTATAGTCCCACACTTAGTGTGCTAAGCTTGATGCAAACATTAAAAAATCCAGTGTTTTCATCTACGACGGTATTTTGACCTTTGGGAGACCATCCCCCATTTTTTAGTTTAGTAGATTCGTTTTCATTGAATGATAGATATCCTTTTAGAGTTGAAGTTAAACCTACATTTCTAACTGAATCTATAGTAACACCTTTTAATTGATACCTTATTTCCTTGAAAAGAAATGCTAGTCCATTATTAACAAAGGTACAAGTTTTAGAGGGTGCTCCGTCAGCCTTCGTTAATTTTCCTTCAATGTAAAGAAAGCTTTCGCACGGAAGAGTATATTTTTCAATCTCATGAACAGGGGTTATTATTTCATCATTATTATCTAATTTTGTTGGTAAATAGGGTTCATAGCAATGTAATTCTGAATGTGTAATTGAATTATCAATAAAAAGTCTTTCTGTCACATTAAGATAATTCATAGTAAAATTTTAAATCCAAGAGACTTAAGAAATTTTCGATTAGCACTTGTTAACTGTTTGATGTTACCACCCCTACTAAACTTTGATGATCTATGCTTAACTTTATTATATGTTATTTGTTTTGGTAAATTAAAATGTTTATTAAATAGTATAACCATTTCAATTTAATTTTTTTACATGCAATCTAATCGTTACTGTTTCTTCTCTGAAATTAACTAAATCTCCTACTTGGTCTAATATTCTAACAGTTATTTTATCAATAACCTTGACACTTACGGGAAAGTAAATAATGTTTTGTGGACTTTCAATAATTTTAAATCCTGGTGGAACGTTGGGAAAGAATTGATGAATAATATGAACAGGTCTACCGTTCAGGTACGAACCTTCTGCAATACTACATTCTATATTAAGAGAATTTACTTTTATAATTTCTGCTGGAAAGTCGGACTGTATTTTTGTTTCATTTCCAAGAACAGTTTGATCTTTAAATCCTAATATTTTACCAATACTACTTTTTTTAAATATTATATTAGAAGAAGTCATTATTTCAGACTGCAATGTATTATTGTTAGCTACTAATTCAAAATCAATATCTAATTTTTTAAACTCATTTTTTAAGAATGTATTTATATCACTTATTTCATAACTGCCGGATGGTATCTCAATAAAATCAGTCCCTGCTCCATAATAAATCTTATTATTTTTTTCATCGATGTTAGGAATTGCATTAAAAGTTTCAAAATTTGTCAAACCTATAACATATTTTGAATTTGGGTTCAAATAAATTGGAGGATTAAAATTTGAATGAAGTATAGGTTCATTAGATGAGAGAGCAATCGTAAACGACATAATAATAACAATAACTAATTCGAAATGATAATATCAAAAGGTTTAACTGTTTTTATATAGAAATAATAGGCATTGTTGCCCACAATTTGAAGAATTCTATGATTTATATGAATCATGGTTATAAATTACATTATTTTTGCTACCATCGCTAAAAAAATATGTTATTAATTCTTTGGGAGGTCTTAAATTTCCAAAACTATCAAAATAAATAATGTTTATTATTTTTAATATATGCTGTCCAATGTGTCCCTTTACCAGTGTTATTATCTAAATTTATAATTCCAGTTTCAAACTTATTAATGATTTTTGGTAATTTATTTCGCATAAAGACTCCTCGGAAATGGGGAATCTTTAGTTTCTTAATATATTGTTCTAAATCAATATTTGAAAGAGGTCTGCGTGGTAGCGAATTTATCAGTTTTTTGAAGGTTACAACCTGTTTTATAAGGACGCAAATAGAGTCCTTTGCCTATAGATTGTTGTTCTATAACCTTATTATGTCTTTTTTGCTCTTCAAGCTTAAGTGCTGCATTTTTAGCATCATTTACAGCCTTTGCAATTCCTGCTGCACCTCCTCCAAGCGCTCCTAAAGCTGATAATCCAGCAAACAGTGGAATTAAGGGTAATAATCCTTCAGTTTTTGGAATGGGAATAATCCTAGATATTATTTTTGATAATTTATTTTTTCTTTTTCTTAATTTTATTTTTCCCTCGGATTTACGCACTCCCATACCTAGTTTAGATTTTGTTTTCATTATTCCAGTTATTCCCAAAGCAGCTAAACGTTCCCCTAATGTTGAGTCACTAGCCTTAAACCTATCCAACGCTTTCTTTGCTAAAATTTGATCAGCAATATTGCGGTGTTTTACATCAAGAAATTTATCATAAGCTATATCATGTTCTTACAAGCTTCGTCTAAAAGATTCTTTCCAACA
Source organism: Listronotus oregonensis (assembly GCA_019359885.1). NCBI lineage: Eukaryota > Metazoa > Arthropoda > Insecta > Coleoptera > Curculionidae > Listronotus > Listronotus oregonensis. The sequence goes on along the minus strand of JAHBCN010023604.1, from coordinate 6,995 downwards.
TCCCCCCTGGCAAGTCTTTTTTTTTAATTTTGTTCCTGGCCCACAAAAATTATATGACGGAATATGCAATTCAAAAGGTAATTTATTAATAAGTGTATTTAATGAACCACCTCTCAACATGAAGGTTTGCCTATTAATACACTTACATTAATTTGTTGCAGTATATATTACAAGATATTTACCTCTTTTTGACATACCTAAATATAAAGGGTTGGAAGCAAGTACAGTTTAAATTAAATGTGGATCGAAAAACAAGATTTTTCTTTACCTATTTATAATCATAATATAGATATAAATAATTTTAGAAAACATGGTGAACTTTTTGGTGGATCTTCGAAAAGAGCATTAATAGTTGGACCATCAGGATGTGGAAAAACTAATGTTATAGTAGCTCTTCTGGTAAACGATAAAGGTATTCGTTTTGAAAAATTTATATATATATATATATATATATATATATATATATATATATATATATATATATATATATATATATATATATATATATATATATATATATATATATATATATATATATATATATATATATATATATATATATATATATATATATATATAAGGGTGGCGCAGCTCATACGCCTCGGTGTCTTGTTACGAAATCGGTGTAATATTTTTAAAAATATTTTTTACAAGCATTGCGGGTGCATTGGGGAGCGTAATTTAAAATTATTATGAATTATACAGGGTGCTCAAAAAAAAAAAGATACATATCAAAGTTATGTTTTTTTAAATGGAACACCCTGTATATTAGTCCATTTTTTGGATTTGAGAACAAAAATAAGGTAAAGTTTTATAAGCGATCCCTATACCAAAAATGAAAGGTTTTTAAGATAATTAGGATTTTTCAAAAAATTCACGATAAAAACAATATTTTAATAAAACTTACCCAAGTTATGGTTTACTCTGTATAGTATGTTACAATAGTAAAAAACACATTGTAGTATTAACCTAATTTAATTTGGTCGTTAAAAATTATACAGGGTGTTTAAAAATTAACATATCGCTTATAAAACTTACCTTATATTGCATACTTTTGAGCGCAAATAACTCCCTTATTTTAAATGGAATACCCTGTATATTTTTAGTTAGTCCGACGCAGAAATTATTTCCCTATAAAACTTTGTTAGGGTTGTTTAACTCTTAGACCTAATATTTTTTAGTTATTTTCGGTTTTATACCTTTGTGCTCAAAAATCTTAATTGTTCTATAAAAATCAAGAAGGCTAGACTTAGCTTTGATACTACTTTAGCTTGTTTAGTAAGAATATATTTTTTTAAACACTGATAACAAACTCCGATGATATTTTAATCATATTAGATATTTTATTCCTAACTACCATTTTTTTGTTAAAATCGTTTTTGTGCATGTAAGAAACATTATTTTTAAAATTTCCATTAATCAAGTAGCCTCGATGGATTAAAATATAGGTGTTCATTGCCATTTCATTTGTTTAATCTTGACACAGCTCCTAATAGTTGTCAAAACTGGTGATTTTTTATCTTTTCTAATTATTAATTGTTACTTTAAAAAAAAATGAAAACTTATCCTATTCAAGAACGAATCGATATGATTTTAGTAATTGGAGAGTGTCACGAAAACTGTTTACTGGCATCCAGAGTTTATGCTCAGAAATTTCCAAACCGAAATCATCCAAGTAGACGTTCCCTTGAAAAATTACTTCAAGTGTTTAAAACATCGGGAAGTGTTGGTTATACAAAACCAAACAGACAGAAAATTATCTTGGGTAATGAGGAAAACGAATTTCGTATAATAGGTACTTTAATAGAAAATCCCAATACAAGTCAACGAAAGATAAATCAAGAAACCGGAATAAGTAGAAGGAGTATCGGAAGAGTAGTTGACAAATATAAATATCATCCTTATCATTATCAAATGCACCAGGAACTATATGAAGCGGACTTTTATCGAAGAATTGATTTTTGTTTGTGGGCTATGGATAAAATAGCGGAAAATGAAAGTTTTTTGATTATGTCCTATTTACCGATGAATCAACTTTTTCATAATACTGGTCATGTAAATAGGGATAATTTTCACTATTAACAGTGATACAAATCCACACGTATTTCATACTTTGGACCACCAAAATAGATGGTCTGTTAATGTGTGGGGAGGAATATTAGGAACAAGACTTGTAGGCCCTTTTTTCTTTGAGGGACACCTAAATGGCGCAATGTTTCTTCAATTTTTACGGTACAATTTGCCAGAAATTTTGGAAAATATTCCTCTTAACATAAGAAGAGATATGTGGCTGCAATTAGATGGTGCTCCTGCACATTTTCAAGCCAATGTTAGGCAGGAATTAGACACGAATTTTTCCTCATAAATGGATAGGCAGAGGAGGTGAACAAAGTTGGCCAGCAAGATCCCCAGACCTAACATGTGTGGATTATTTTTTATGGGGATACATTAAAAATGTTGTATATGACATCCCGCCAACGACTGTCGAGGATATGAAGGACAGAATAAGAGCAGCTTTTCATAGTGTAACACCACAGATGCTAACCAATGTTAAGCATTCATTTGAAAAGAGGGTTCGCCTTTGTATCGAAAATAATGGACGTCATTTTGAACATTTATTAAGTGATTAAGTTATTTAATTTTAATATTTTATTTGTTAATTTTTTATTTTCACTTTTTTGCTGTTACCCGTTCTATTTTATTTTTCTTTTATTAAAATTATGTTTGCAAAACCATTATATTATTTTTGCTTTTATTTTATTAAAAATAAATAGAAATAACAGAAAAAAAATTAATATTTAGGCCCTTAAAAAAAATATATTTTTACCACACAAGCTAAAATAATGTCAGAGCTACGTTTAGCCTCCTTGATTTTTATAGAACAATTAAGATTTTTGAGCACAAAGGTATAAAACCGAAAATAACTAAAAAAATATTAGGTCTAAGAGTAAACAACCCTAACAAAGTTTTATAGGGAAATAATTTCTGCGTCTAACTAAAAATATACAGGGTATTCCATTTAAAATAAGGGAGTTATTTGCGCTCAAAAGTATGCAATATTATATGTTAATTTTTAAACACCCTTATAATTTTTAACGACCAAATTAAATTAGGTTAATACTACAATGTGTTTTTTACTATTGTAACATACTATACAGAGTAAACCATAACTTAGGTAAGTTTTATTAAAAAAATATTGTTTTTATCGTGAATTTTTGAAAAATCCTAATTATCTTAAAAACCTTTCATTTTTGGTAGGGATCGCTTATAAAATTACCTTTTTTTTGTTTTAAATCCAAAAATGGACTAATTAAGGGTGTTCCATTTAAAAAAACATAACTTTTTTGATAAAATTTTTTTTGGCACCCTGTAAAATTCATAAAATTTAAATTTCCCCAATTACCCCTTTTTTTAAAAATTTTTTAAAATATTACACCGTTTTAAAAGGGGGCCGAGGCGTATGGCCGCCACCCGTAAATATATATATATATATATATATATATATATATATATATATATATATATATATATATATATATATATATATATATATATATATAAATTATTATATTTTTTTTTTAATATAAAAAAAATTAAATATTATATATATTTTTTATTTAAAATATTTAATTTATTAAAATTTTAATTTAAAATTTTTAAAAAATATTTTTTTTAAAAATTTATTAATATAATTATTATATTAAATTTTTATAATTTAATAAATTCAAAACTTAATCAAAAAAAAAAATTTTTTAAAAAAATTAACCCAAAAAATTGAATTTTTAGGAAATTAAAAAAATTAGTACCCCCAAGGTTAAAAATTCATTTAAATTTGAGAATTGTTTGTTTCCAAACAAATCGCAACTTTTTTTTAAGACATAAAAATACCGATTGTTTTTACTTAAGTCAAACTTATTCATCTATTCCGAAAAACTCATTAGAGATAATGCAAACTTACTAATTTTTTTTAGACAAGATGGAAAAAATTTTTAAACACATATTTAAAGGGTTTTTTGGGGGACCATTTTGGCTTTTGACAAATTTAAAAGTTTTTTGTATATTTTGGAAAAAACGATTTGGTTGAAAACGATAAATCGAAAGGGTTTTGATCTTTTTTATTCATCTCTGAAATGTATATGACCAACAAAAAATTTTTTTTAATAAATTTTAAAACTTGTTTTTTTCCCTTTTAACATGAACAAAGGGGAACCCCTTGGAGTTACAAAAAAAAGGGAAAGGGCCCTTTAAAAAAAATCAAGCACTAAAATTTGATATTGGCGAAACCCAAAGCAGACAAGCAAAAAAGTTAAAACCAATAACAGAACCCTTGAAATTTTAATTAAAATTTTAAAAATTGGAAAGTTGCTTAAAAAAAACCCCTTTCCCCAAAATTATTTTCTACCCCTTTTTTTGGGGGGAAACTAGTTTTTTTCCGAAGAAAACAGATAAAAAACGGAGACAAACAAATATATACCAAAAATATCTTCCATCTGAAATACCTTCATTTTTAACACGCGAAGATACGTTTCAAAATATGGAAGATGATGAGGTATTTCAAAATGATCAAGACATAACACCACGCAGATTAAGTTCTACAAGAATCTCTTCAGATGAGTCAGAGCCAACAATAAATGAAATGAGACAGAGCATCAGTAATTTAACGCAAACCCCTGCATATGATGCTTATCTTAAAGGGTTTCACCCCCTTTTGGCCCCATGTAGACCGGGTTTTAAAGGGGGAAAAAAGATTTAGATCATAAGCAGGGTTTTTTTCTCATGACATCCAAAACGAAAAATGGAATATTGGAAAAACTAATGGGCTTTGACAAAGAAAATTTAAAATTATTGGGGTTTACTTAAAAAGGGAACCCCCGGGTTGTATGAACTTTTTTTCCCCAAAAAATCCCAAATTTTTCACAAAAAAAATCTTGATGAATATATGGATATTTTAAAACGAACAAACGCATATAAAAGGGGAAATTTGACCCCAAAGAGCAGGTTAAAAGGGACATCGGATTTAAAATATTTAACAATAATTAAACCATATTTGATAGAAAAAAAAAAATTTTAGAACCGTAAGCAAACCTGGGTTTTCTAGGGGGAAACATTTTCCCAAACCTCAAAAACCATTGCAGAGTACGCGCTCGGCTAGACTATTTGAAAAAAATGTGATCGGAAAAGGAGCAATGCTAAATTTATCTCGAAACAAGATAGATTACGTTTATTTTCATGATATTAACGAGATAGTTGAAAGATTAAAATTACTATCAGCATCTCAAATGGCAGGTCACACAGGACATAATAACGAAATTGTCTCTATTATCGAAGAACTGAAAGAAGCCAAAGTTATTATATAAATGCTTGTAAGTAATGTTTTGTTTCACTCCCAAAATGTCTCTGGATAAATTTGGTGTTCATATTTCAAAACATAATACAACAGATTTGGAAAATAAGATTTTTTTTAAAAAAAATTTAAATAAATTACTAGGAAATCTTAAAGCAGATGAAAAATATATTGAAAATGAAATAATTCAAAGTTCGAACAAAAATATTGACTCTTTAAAGAGGAGAGTTAATGAAAATATTGAAAACTTAGAAAATGTTGCTAAAAAGATGAAAATATTGGAAAATGATTATTTAAATGAATACAATAATTCTCTTAATGTGAATGCTGAATCAATAAAAAGTTTATCATTAAAACTAATAAATATTGAAACTGCTATTAAAACATTAACAGATAATGTTTCAGAAATAAAAAATCTGGAAGCCAAATTGAATAAGGAAACTGTCTTAAGGTTTGAAACATATTCTAAACAATTAAATGATAGGGTTGAATTAGAAATGAAAAATGCTCAAATTGTTCCCCAAAAAAAAAATTGACAAAAGTTTACAAGAAAATGAGAGGAAAATGAATCTAAAATTTTATTATGCACGAAAATGATGCTGATGTTTTTAAAAAAATTTTTAAAAAAAAATTAATGTCAAATTAATAAAAAAAAAATGTTTAAAAAAGGCAAATTGAAATTGAAGTTGAAACTAACACAATTAAAAATTAAAAGATCAGATAAATGATTTTGACACTAATACAATTAAAAAAAAAGACAAAGTTGACGAAATTAAAAATGAAAGAAACCCCCATTAGAAACTAAAGAATGAAGTAAATAAAATTAAATATGAAACAAAACCCCTTAAGAAATTAAAAAAAAACAAAAAAAAAAGAAATTTTAAAACCCAAAGAACTTTTAAAAATTTAAAAGGCAAATTGAAGAACTTAAGAAAAAAAGTGGCAGTCTATATTAAAATTAACGGAACAAGAGTTGAACTATACAGGGTGTCAAAAAAAACTGGAATATTGCAAATATCTTCCAAAAACCCCTCTTAATTTTTCGGAAAATTTTCTGGAAAAAATTTTAAAAAAAAGGGTCAGAAAGTAATTTCACTTTAAAGTATACAGGGGAAAGCCAAAAAAATATCAACTTGGGTTTTTTAAATGGAAACCCCCCTATATTTTTTTTTATTCGAATAAAAACTTTTCAAGCCAATTTCAATGGTATACAGTTTTATGTGTTTTATCTGTCAAACTGATCACCATTTGATTTCTAATTTTGATTTTTAAGTGATCAATGTTTTCCGGCCTATACAGGTACTTATCTGTTAATGTCAGTTGACTTAAATGACATTTTTTTTCAAAATTTAATTACAACAGTAGTCATTTTAATTGGGAAAAAAAAAGGCTTTAACTGAAAAAGAAAAAAATTAGATACCATGATGATTGGATACGGTAAAAGCAAGGGTCACAAGCAGAAAAAGGTGATTTATTTAATTATATTTATCCCCAAACTAAAACCTTTTTCAATCGTTTGTAAAAAAAATTGCTTAAAAATTTAACGAAACGGGGGAATGTAAATCACAGACCCAAATCAGGCCGAACCGAAAACAGCTACTGGTGGTGATACGGCAATAGATATTTTACCATGTTCCCACTCAATCGCTTC
>JAHBCN010023603.1:0-12447 GCA_019359885.1 Listronotus oregonensis | reverse complement strand
AAACTTTAATGGTACATAAATGATATGATTCTGGCATGTTATGTTTATTGGGGAATCTTGTACTGTTATAAATTAGTTTAATTAGGATAATGGTTTTTTTTTTATTTGTTTGCACAGTCTAGTTTTCAAATATTTTGTAAGTCATTCATAATGTTTATAATTTTCAAATAGGTATTTAGAATTTTTTTATAATGTCTTTTTATGTTGCAAATAAATAAATAAATAAATGACAGCTGAAAAATTTCCCGGTCCGTCCACAAGGCTTCATGGCCGTGCAGGTCAGAATTTTTTTGTTAACAAAAGCGTCGACTATATGCCAGTCGGATGACTCTGGTAACGACATGTTGAGCTTTGGTCCCCGTACTTTTTTGGGGCGGCCGGCCGCTTGGCTGTCAATACCTGACAAGCCGAACAGTGCAATACGTGCGATATGGCATCTTTCGCATCGGGTCTGGTTTTATCGGGTGTGGTATCCAAAAACGGGCATACATTTTACTTGCTTTTTATTTTAAAAGTTCTGATTGCTTAATCTTCCTAATTTCTTTTGGGAAAATCCTGGGGGATTTTTAAATGGGACATTTAATTATTTTTTTTATTCAGGGTGTCATCCAAAAATAAATTTTAAAATTTTAATACATTTTTATATTCCGAAAACAAAAAAAATATTAAACGGTACTAGTGAAACTTCCTGTAAAATTACAATAAGATGCCCCATTTATGTCGTTTTAAGGTTATCTCAAAATCACATTTAAACACCTAGCATCACAAGTTCAAAAAACAGTTCAAAAAAATGTTACATTTAAGGGTGGACCTTTTTTAAAAAAATAACATATTCAAATTTGAAGAATTTTTAAAAAAAAACAATTTGGCCAAGAGTTACAGCAGTTCAAATTAAGGCTAAAATTATATATCGGGCGGGGGCTGCCCTAAAATTTTTACCCTTGATTAATCATCGATTATCCGGGGTGTTGCCCGTCGAGGGGGAATTTCCCATGAAATTTTTAAGGGTCCAATATTGGCTCCCCTAATTTTTTAGAAGAAAATATTAGGATTTTTTAAAAGCACAAAAAGTTGTACCCAGTGTAAAATTTTTTCAGCTTTCTCAGTCCGCCAGTTAGAGAAAAAGGGGCTAAAATAAGTTACGAACCCCCCATTTTCTTAAGCGCCCTGTATTATTAGAAGTTTATAATAAAATCCAAAAAATTTTTAACCCTTACCTCAAGTTGTCAGATCAATGTCACATCATTTTTAAATAATGAACTACTCAAATCAAAAAATCACTATTAAAAAATGGTTTTATCAGGGAAATAGTTATCGAAGAGTAGCGGACTTTTTGCAGCCTTTTTCCCAATAGGCCATACCAAGTAAATTGACAATAGAACGGACAAAAAAAAATTTAAACTACAGGCACAGTAATCAATAATTGCAAATGTGAAGAAAATCGACGTAAAAATCAGAGACAAATTGTACAAAACGAGAGGGATTTAGACCTGATACTTTTGTGAGGAGGCCGAAGGAAAAATTAGCACGAGACAACGGGAGGACATTACTGGACAAGACCACACCACAATATCCGAATTTTAAAAAGATGTAAATACCACGCTTACAAGTACGAAAGACACCAAGAATTAAAGACGGAGACGAAATACACGACAAAATTTTTTTTTTGAGATGATGGAGAGGACAAACACTGACAGGGTTTTTTACAAAATATTTGCTTTACTGACGAATGCACTTTTACATTGAACAACGAACCCAACATTCAAAATTGCCGGTACTGGAGTAACGAAAACCAAAATCGATTTGTTGAGAAAGGACTCAATATCCACAAAAAATTAATGTTTTGGGGGAAATTTTTCGGCCACCACCTTGGACCATTTTTCCTTGACCGAAATTTGAATGCGTAGTACTTTCTGGAACTTTTAGAGGAACAAATTTTGCCTGCTTTGAACAAGCTTGCTCGTGAAAATCAAGAGATTTGGTATCGAATGGGGGGTTGCCCAGCACACGGGTTCCGAGCTGTGCGCGAATACTTGAAAAAGCATTTAATAACGACATCATAGGCCCGAACCACGCAAATTTTGGGCCAGCCAGGTCTCCGGTCTTTCGCCAAATTATTTTTTTTATTGGGACTTTTAAAAAAATAAGCTTTATCCAAAAAAAATATGAAAATTTAGCCAGCTAAGGAATGCTATTTCCGCTGAATGTGCCAGAATATCGATGTACCAACTAGCCAACGTAAGAAATGAGTTTTATAATCGTTTGGGTTTTTTCTCGCAGTTAATGGAGGAATTTTTTACATTTGATTAAATCCTGATATTTTCGTCATAAATTGATTTCTAAATGTAGACACATGTGTTTTATTTTTGCGTAACTGTGAGTGCATGGGGGAATTGCTGTAAACTAAAAAAAAAATGCGAGGATTCTTTTTGAAATTCCCATATAAAATTGTTCAGTTTTGGCAATGACATTATAAATTAATGATCTAAATTGTCCCCCAAAAAAGATATGGTGTTTTTATTACTGATTTCTAGGTACAGGGTGCATAATGAGATACTACGTTGCAGAAGTATTTAAGAGTTTACTCTTTACTGGTTGGTTGAAAAATGCTAAATTTTTATTTTGGGTGGAACTTATTGTGCTCTTCAATAAATCCTGATAGCATTTTTTTTTTAAAATAATTAGGGGGGCCAATATTTGGGGACTTCAAAAAATTTCATGGGATTCCTTTTTTCCCCCCCCGGCGGAGCAACACCCGTATAGTATCATTCGTATCATAGTTACCATTTGTAAGTATAAAAATTAAAGATGATCCGTTTGTGATCTGATAAAAGGAATGATTCCTTTTTTCCTTAAAAAAAAATCGGTATTCGTATTGGTGATTTGATTCCTTTACGAGGATGTCCGTGAATTCCGATTTTTTTTTTTTTGGGTTCGTCCCCGCTCCGAATATGGTACAATTTTTTTAAAAAATTTTTTAGTTAGATTGTTTGAATTAGATACTTTAAAGAACTTTTTTAGAATGTTTAAATATACGAAAGATTATTATTATACTATAGAAAACAACAAGCAAATTTTTTGTCCAATTGTTTTTTTGTTCAGTTTACCACTTCATTGTACGTACATGCATTAAAATATTTTACTTAACTAGCGTTCTTGTGCTCCAGGGATATCTGAGAAGCCTTGGTATGGCCAGAACAGCTGAAGTAAAACGAGACCCCCGTATAGGCGAAGCGGAAGACGCGCAAAGCCCAAATTAAAAACCATGGCCGAGGAACAGCGGATGGCCTCGGTCTTCTTGAACGACACGGAAATAGCCAAAGCCAGACGAGATTTCGAATTAAAAAAAGCCGCCTACGATATGGAAGTACAAACTAAAACGCCGAAGCAGAGATGGCCTATGAATTGCAGGCTGCCAAGACCAAACAGAAAATTAAAGAAGAAGAAATGCAGATTATGGTTAGTTTTTTTTTTTATTAACCCAATTAAAATTTATTAATATAGGGGGACTTATTTTCTAGGTTCTCTGTTAATCTGATTTTAAATCTTTTTTATATTTTTAGGTCGTAGAAAAACGCAACAAATTGCGGTCCAGGAACAGGAAATACGAGAAGAGGCGAACTCGAAGCCACGGTGAGACGCCCAGCTGAAGCTGAAAAATACCGTTTGGGAGAAAATTGCGGGCCAATCGTAAAAGGTTCTGCTCGAGGCTGAAGCCGAAGCTGAAGCTTTAAGATTAAAGGGTAAAACTATATTTCTTTATTATTGGCTTAGAATAAATAACCATCCCTTATTAATACTATTGTCCTGGGTATGTTACCTGTTGGAATCCATCTTAAAAAAAAAATTACTAAGACTAAATTTACTGAAACCGTATTGGTAATCCTCCTAACCAAGTTAGGTTGTATTTGGTTTAAATTAATATATCACATTCCAAAAAAAAAAGATTTAAATTTAGTTCCATCTCTTTATGGGTTTACCACTGTAATTTTTCCCTTTTAGGTAGGCTGAGCTTTTGCTGTTGAAGCTAAAGCCAAGGCTGAGGCGGAACAAATGGCTAAAAAGGCAGAAGCATGGAAAGAGTACAAGGAAGCTGCCATGATCGATATGTTTTTGGACGTCTTACCAAAGGTAATAAATTTTCTATATAGTTATAACCATAAATGGTAAACGGATTCAAATTAAAACAATAATGAAGGAGGGAAGGCAAGTCTCCTATTGGGGGATCGACAATAAAATTTTCTGTGAAAGCCGGATTAATAATGTAGTTCAGGAAACGAAGCTAAAAATAGTGCAAAACCTCGCATTTTTCTCAAAATGCATAGATTTGCCTGAAAATTTGGGATTAAGCTTAACTTACCCTTCTCTTCAAAATCTATAGTATGCCGATGGGCGCTCTTTATTTTTTAGGGGTGAAAACTACCCTTTGTTGCTAAAACCTATAAAACTATACATTAAAGCTTAAGTTGAGTAAAATTTGACTCAAATAGGTTGAAAAAGTAGTATTTTGTTTCTTTAAAACATTATTTAAAATATTTCAGCCCTTTAAAATCAACCCTTATTATGATTTTATTTAAAAAAATATATATTTACCCTAAAAAAATAATATATTATCACAACCTCTTAAAAATCTCCATTATGCTGAAGGTCGCTATTTATTTTTAAGGGGTAAAAAATATCCCTTATTCCAAAAAACTTTAAAACTTTCATAGTAAAGCTTAATATTATGATTTAATAAAAAAGACATTGGTAACCCTAGAAAAATTAACATATTGTCACAGAGTTGTAATTAAAAAATGTGACTGCTTAAAAGTATTACTAATTTAATTTTGTAATTTTTTAATCCTCAAAAATTCACCCCTTACAATATTACAATACAAAAAATTTTACAAAATCGCAGATTTTTTTAAAAATGCATCAAATCGCATAAAAAGTTGGAATTAAGTTTAACTGACCTTTAAAGTGTGCATTACGCCGATGAGCGCTATTTTATTTTTTAGGGGGTGAAAACTACCCCTTATTGTTAAAACCTTTAAAACCAACTTCACTTTAATATTAAAGCTTAAATCAAGTACGTTCCAGTGTGAATGAATGTACATTTGTGTATAATTATCTAATGTGTCATATGAGTTGATCGTCATGCTTCGATTTGGGCTTTTAGAATGCTCGAAAAAATTGTTTTTTTAAGCATAGCTCCTTCAGTTTTTGTAATAAAAACTTCTTTAAAAAACCATTTTGTTTCTTTTTTTTTCAAGAGCTATAAGGTCCTATACCGGGTGACAACGAAATCACTACTCAGCCCTTTATTTTCTTGAATAAAAACGTATGGCTTTCAAATTTTAGAATTACATAGTATATAAAAAAATGACGTTTTGGGGGTTTTATAACATGTGCCTTTCCTTTTGGTTTAACCCGGAAACGACATCAACTTTGATTATTTTGTTTTAAATTTTTTGGGGATTTGCCTTTGAAAGTCTGAAATTTTGTCTTTGAATGGGGGGGCCTTTTTAAAAAACCACAGTTGGTTTTTTTATTAGTCCCACAGCAATTAAAAAAAAAATAATCTTATTTTTTTTTAAGCTTCAATTTTGTTATTTACAGTTTATTTGAAAAAGATACTTATGGGGTTTTTTAAAAAAAACGATTAAAAACGTTGATTTTATCGACAAAAAAAATCCGACGGGGTCGAAAAAAACCAAAATATGCATTTTCAAAAAAATGCATAGAAATTTTTTGTTAAAAAAACATTTTTCTATAAAATTTCCCGTAGTCAAAATTTTTTAAAAAAAATTTTACCCCCCGAGATGGCTTGGCAACCCCCCCCCAAGGTAAAAGCGCCCTCGGCATGATATAGATTTTGACCCCCAGACTTTCCCCCCACCTACTGTCAAAATTTCAAGATATTATATGCATTTTAAAAAAACGGGGAAAATAGTTCTTTCCTGAATTAATGGTCATGTTTTTTTAAAATGTTTTTTTCATAAAATTGACTGTTTTTTAAATTTAAACAATTTTAAAAAAATTAAAGAACTAAATAAGGAATAGGGGTGTTTTCTTTTCTTTTAAAATTTTTGATTACCTTTGGAAGGTGAACCACCCTATAGATACCACAATTTAAAAACAAAAAATTTATTTTACCCCATAAAATAAGGTAGTGGGAAAAAAATTTGCCCCTTTTCAAACCAGAATAATTGTAAAAAAACCCCTTAGATTGTTTGATGCCCTATATTTTATTATATTTTTTTTGTTAGGTCGCCAAGTTGCAGCCCCCCTATCCCGGCCAAAAAAAAAACCATGGTATCTTCGGGAACCGGTGAAGTGGGAGCCCCCAAACAACCGGGGGGAAATTCTTGTGTTAAAAGCATGCCAGCACTTGTTAAGAAAATGACCGGTGTTGATATTGCTAAGGTAGGTAGATAGTAGTTGGTAGTTGGGGGGTAATCACTAAAAAATTTTCATTATACTGTCGCTCATCTTATGTAATGTCTTTCAAAAATTATTTAGGATCATAAAATTATTTCTACTTTAGAGGATACTTTACAGGTTGGCTCTATGGAGAATCTTCTAAGCCCTTCGTTATATACAACCACAGAGGCTTGTTAACAATTAGAAATAAACTTAAGGAACTTGAAATTAATATTTAGGTTCCTTCTTTAAAACTTGCAAAATATCTCAGCAAAAATTTAAAGCTTTAAAGTTTTTCCATGAAATTTATGTTTATTTATTTAAGTTTGTAAATTTTACACTAAGCTAACACGCCAAGCAATTTATTATTTACACCTAGCACTTAAGAATATGTCTTATTTAAGGACGCCATTTCTTATCGATGCCAATATTATTTTATTTATTTTTTTTAAACATACTAAAGGGTACTAATAAGCAAAAACTAAGTTAAAGGCTGGTTTATGCAGACAACTTTAAATCTGATTTAACTTTTTTTTTAAACCCTTTTTAAAATTTCAAAACCATTTATAGAGAATATTTACATTTACCTAAAAATACAAAAACGCACAAACACAAAAAAATTTTGTCTGGTAGAAATATCAAATGTCTAACATTATGACATATTACAGTTCGACCATTTTTTATGTTTTGACAGGGTTTTGACTTTTTTTTGTGCTTGGTTTGTTATAATTTAATAAATAGAATAATTAAGAAAGATATCGGTATTGTCCGTTACGTAAATCGGGTTGAAGGTTGAAGTTTTTAGCTTGGTCTGGGGGGAATTTTAATTTTAAAAATTTTGCTCGCGCATGTTCATTTTTTATTTTAAATTTAACTTTAAGAAGAAAAAAAAATTGGCCAATTCTTAAAAAAAAAATTAAAGTTTTCTTAAAGTGTGTATAAACGCGCTTATATATTGGTGTGCGATGATCTTACACAAAAAATTAAAATTTAAAATTTTAAAATAGTCTGCATAAACCAGCCTTTAAATGGTGACATTATGAAATAGATAGATAAATCATATACAGGGTCTTCAATAGGGACTGAACAGGGGGTCATGTTTATGGCTTTTCCTATATTTCATAAAAAAAAAAGTGATTTGAATCAAAACAAAAGATTTTTAAAATTTTAAAAATTTCCGAAATGCTGAAACACAAAAGGTCAATATTCTGTCAGTTTAGTTTGTTATACAATTTTTTTGTACATATTGGTAAAAATAAAAAAAAATTTAAATACACCTTTTTTTAAAAAATTATTTTAATAATTTTAAATTTTTTAAAAAGCCGCTATAATTTTCAAAGCAACCCCAAAGCCCATTTTTATTGCCGAAAAATTTTTAAAATTTTTCCCCCTTTTTAATATTATTACACCAGGTATGAACCAATGTTTTTCCTTAATGTTCTTTCTTCTTTATATACAGGGTGTCTAGAAGTAAAACACAAAAGCAACAGCAGATTCCTTAGGTCAAAATAATGCAATTAACATAAACTTGCCTGGGGCCCAAAGTTGATAATAACTAACATACAGGGTGTCAAAATCTTATTTTTGTTTTTCCGTAATAAAAATTTTCCAACTAAAAGACTTAGCGGTACAAAATTAAGAATTTGATGGTTCTTTGAGGCGAGAAATTTAAAAATGTCCATACTTTTGATGTTGCGTAGAGGGGGAGGGACCTACCCCCCTTTTTTTGGCATAACTTTTTTTTTTTATTGACCTGTTTATTTAAAAAAAAAAGTTTTTTTAATTCTCGCACTCAAAAAAATATATTAAATTAATTTAAAAAATTTAAGAAAAACCCTTTTTTTTTTGGGATAAACGCACTTTAAAGGACCCCGCATTTTTCCTATAAACTTGCCAAATTTTTTTTAAATTTTAAAATTTTCAACACGTTTTTCGTTCCAGGGGACAAACCCCAAAACCCCCCCAATCCCCCCTTAAAAAAAACCCCGAAAGGCCCCCCGTGACCTTTAAAGCTAATTTTGGAGGGGCTAGGGGGGGTTTTTGGGGGTTTTGGGGGGGGCTTTGATTAGGTGTTGAAAACTATTACTTCGCAAAGTTTAAAAACAGTTGGCCGAAACTTTAAAGTGCGTTTATCTCGAAAACAGTTGCTATTAGAGACCTAAATAAGGTATACAATTTTGACGCTGGGCGAATTATAGTAACTTCTTTTTTAATAAACAGGTCAATATACTAAGCCTAAAAAAAGTTATGCCATCTAAAACAAGTGAGGTAGGCCGTAGCTGGCGCCCTCTACTAGTAACATCAAAAGTATGGACTAAATATAAACATAAAATTAAATTAACATTCTGTTGTTACTGAAAATTAATATGAGATCCTTTTTATTAAAATGTATTAAAAAATGTGATGCTTTAAAAAATTAACCAATAAATTTGTCCCAATAAGAAAATGGTTATTTTTTGTCATATCTCTTCAATTCAAATTATTTTTAATAATAGTTTACGGGGTTCTATGGGAAAAGTTACACACTTTTTTTTATTTAACTTTTTTTTTTTAAAACAAGGAAAGCCAGCCCCGCTATTCAACCCCCTTGAAGGACCCTGTACCCATTATTGATATTTTCAAAGTAATAAGCTTTATAATCTGATTTTGTTATTTACTTGCTCTGATTGCCATGTTGCACGTTGTGCTTAATATATTATAGTTGATTTATTTTGTAGTTACCAGAGTTCTCATTGTTGTTGCTTACGCTTTATTAAATTATTAATTGGCCTTTACAGGTTGTAAAAAAAACCAAGGCCTTGGGGAGATTTGGGGAAAATTCATCTTTCATTCTTTTAAAATTAAATTCCAAAGGGGATAGAGAAATAGGTATTGACTATATTTCATCCATTTTCATCTTTTTTTTTTTTACATGCCCTTTTTTTGTATTTAGTTTTTTATGTAATTTAAATATAGATCTACTAAAGTTTTTTTTTTTTTTAGTCAGTAAATGCTGCAAAACCCCAATGGACGTCGAGAAGGATAATCTGAAATAGAGAGTAAAATAAAAAAAAAAATTTTTATGTTTTAAGCTTTTTGGGGAATACAGCGTCTTAAAGTTCAGTTTAAAGGCATCTTCTTAGCACAAAATGTATTTTTAAAATTTTTTAAAAATTAATTTTTAATATTATCGCCCTTGTAAATTATAAAATGCTCTAAAAATTTTTAAAAAAAAAAACATTATTTGTAGGGTTTAACTTTTTTCTTTTTTGGTCTTTTTGGGGAGGCTTTAAGACGCTTAATTAGTAAAAAAATATTTTATTGCTTGTTTTGCATTGTTAATTTTTTAAGCCCTTTGGGGACCCAACAAATACAAGGTATCGTCGGTTTGCGCATAACGTCACTAAGAGAGTTGTCACCTTAAATTTAAAAAATGTAGTTTGTAAAGTTAATTTTTTTTAGGAAAATACTTGAAAATTAGCAAAAAAATTTTATTTAAAGAGATATACTATATATATATATATATATATATATATATATATATATAAAAAATTATTTTAAAATTATATTAAAAAATTATTTAATTTTAAATACCTTTTTTGTAAATAAAAAAAAATTAAAAAGAACTTTTCCCCCAATTAAAATGAAGAAACTGGGAAAGCAAACCCTTTTTTTATTTAAAGGGGTTAATTTTAATTAATTTTGGATTAACGAGACAGTGGGCTTATAAATTTTTTTTTTACAAAACAACCAGCAACATCACAATGTATTGTGTGTTAATAAAAAAAATAAACAATGCGCAATACATATCGTCCCTTTTTATGCGTTGGTTAAGCTGCTTTAAAACGGCTTAGCCCAAAAAATACAAAAAAAAATATAAAAAAAAATGGCCAAAATTAATTGAAACTTTTTTTGGTGTATTTCTGATTGTTTTTTTTTTTTAAATTGAAATTTTACTATTTTCAACACTGTGTGAAGGTAAATCTATTGCTAGGAAGTCAGTGATAATTCTTGAAATGATCAGTTTTCTGGTAAACGTTACTAATATTAAAAGTCAAATAGATAAATCCATTTTTTTACTATACCATTGTTAATATTAATAACATCTGCAAGACAAGGTTTAATTAATTATTACATCCTTTTTAAAAAATTTAGATATTTTTGTGCACCATTTTTTTTTTTGGGTTTTGTTTTTAATCTTAACCCTAGTCTAGTTAATTTGTAATGTAGTCCATTTTCTCAAAAAATTGTTTTCATGTGTAATGTATTTTGAGAAATATTGTTTAAATAAAAAATTTAGAAATACTTTTTTGGGCCCCTTATAACAGTGATATGGAAGAGCTGCATAATACATATACGTGGCATCTCTGAAGGTTCTGGCGTGATGTAGATTAAAAAAATTTAAAAACTTTTAAAAAATCCTGTTTCTGGGTTTCATTATAATCCTCCCCCAAATTCTATTCATTTATTACATCATTTGGGAAGCATCCCTGCACTAGTAAGAAAATAATTTTTTCCTTGGCTTGAAACTGGGGGTCTACAGCTGCGTGAACCTACATTACAGGCCAATTGTGCATTTCGTTTGCATCAAAATTAACGTTTACGGACCGTGATAAACCTCTAATATCAAATCACGGATGCGGGGTCGGATTCAATTTTGACTAGAGGTAAGGCCGGAGACGTTTGAGATCGACTGCATATTATGTATACACACACATCACTATATATTTTGTCCTATTATCTTACCTGAGAAACTAGTGTTTTTATTCTACTTTTTGGAAACAACCAAAAAAATTTTTGTGGTAAACATGTTTTAATTATATAATATTTGTTCTTTTGGGGGTTTTTTTTTAAAGTTGATGGTAACCCAAGAAATGAACGAGGGGTCTAGCAAAAAAAAAAAAACCTATTTTAACCCAAATAATGTTTGAATTTTTTTTTAATAAAAATTAAATTTTTTTAAAAAAAAAGGGACAAAAAAAAAAGTATCACCCTGTACATCCACAATGTTAAAAAGATTATATTAGATTGAATTTAAAAAAAAAAATTCTAAAAAAAAATTTTTTAAAAAAAAATTTTTTAAAGATCTGTGACCTATGTAATAAAAGTGTTCCATGGAAAATTTTTTTTTTTTTGCTTTTGATGGTTTTTTTAGGTCGGGTTGAAAGTTATGTTTTGGGGAAACGACCGTACAGTGTGTCAATCTATCCACCCATAAGATTGGGTAGGAAATAATTTATTGTGGAAAGGAAAAAAATTTTGGGCCCCTTTTTTTTTAAAAATTTTTGAAAAAAAACAATGGACCCAAACTCATATGCAACATAGGGGGTTACTAATTTTCCATGAACTTTAAATGATTAAAAAAAATACATTATTGCCCGGGGAATGGAACAATTCGTCCGCCCGCTTATAATGAATCCATGAAGATAGCGGCATTCTGGCGGTAGAGCGGCAGCTGAAATGAGGGGGTTTTGGGTCCCGTTATCTCGAAAACTATCGATTTTTTGGAAAAAAAAAATTTAATGACCATTTTTGTAGATTACAAGGGATCTTCATTTTTTGTCCAAACAAAAAAATTTTCCCCCAAATTGCATATTTTGGCAGATATTAACGGGAAACCCATTTTTTTGGGGCCCTTTAGGGGCCATTTTCAGCCCTTTCCCATCTATTAATAGATACATTTTTTTTTTCGCTCGAAAGCATCCCCCAAGACCTAAGGGTTGCGTCACAAGAGAAAAAAAGTACAGATTTATTTAGAGCTTTGTCCCCCCTTGTTTACTTAATTGGGGAAAGGGGTTAATTTTTTAAACCAAACCCCCCAAGTTGTATTCCGGGGTTTAACAATTGGCAATCACCAAAATAAATGTTCGCAAGCTTCCTGTATGAGCAGTATCTGGTGTACCCAGGTGGCTCAGGAAATAAGTTGATTACTTACTCATCTAAAATTTATCGAAACAAATATGTGATATTTCTACCTAAATCAAACACTTCATAAAACATGTATCATGGGCTCTTTTCCATTAGGAGTACCTACGCCCAAATCTAAGAACCCTGTAATAAAAA
>JAHBCN010023602.1:0-12446 GCA_019359885.1 Listronotus oregonensis | reverse complement strand
AGGGATAAAGGGGATTTTTGTTTTTACACTACAGAAAAGACCAGGTCTCCACTATGACCCTTTAATAAAAACAGGGAGGAAAGAGTGTGAAAACCCCAGTACCTCGGCTCCGAGCGAGTTATTTGGGAATTTTGTTCGCAAATCATTTTAATTTGGTAAAACACTAACACTGCGCAAATTATTTTCCCAAGTTATAGGGGGGGCCGTATTTTAAACTAAAAAAAGTCGGTTTTTGAATTTAATGTTTTCCAATAATTAATTTTAAATAATAAGTCCAATATTATTTATTTATTTTTTTTTTAAAAATATGTTTAAAAAAATTAAACATAAAATTTACCGCTAACTTTTAGAAAAATGACCAATGCCACAGAACAGAATTTTTTAAAAATTAAAAATTTTAAAAAAAATGCCCTTTAGGTTTAGGTATTGCAAGGAGGGGTTTTTGTTAAAAAAAGAATAAACAAATGAATAAATAATAATATCGCGTTTTACTATTTAAAAAAACCCGCTAAGGATGGGGTTTTATTTTTTAAAAAAACCCGCATATGATGGGGGGGGTTTATTTTTGTGTTTTTTTGTTTTGTTTTAATTGTGGGGGTTTTATATTTTTTTTTTTTAATTTGAAATTTTGTTTTTAAAATGAAGTTCTGTCTGTGGTTTGGTCATTTTTGATTAACCTTTTAAAGGGTAAGTTTTAAATATGTTAAGTAGTTTAGCTTATAAAACCAGGGTTTTTTTTGCATCTTGAAAAAGGAAAAAAATTTTCCAATAATATATTTTTATATATATATATATATATATATATATATATATATATATATATATATATATTTTATATATATATATATATATATATATATATATATATATATATATATATATTTTATATATATATATATATATATATATATAAAATATATATATATATATATATATATATATATTATTTTTTTTCTATCTATCTATCTATCTATCTTTATCTATCTAAGGGAATTTTCTTAAGTATTGTCCCTTCCCTTTCCAACCATCTACATGTACTTGTCTCGCTTTTTCCTATCTTTTGAGATAGTTTTTTTTTCCCAATGACCTTGTAGCCTTTCAGGCTTTCCCCCCTATTGAAGCCCTTTTTATGTTCATTGGGGTCCTTCCATAGTTCTTCCTTTATTTCTGGTTTTTTGTCTTTTCCAGTTCTCATCGAACCATTTCTCTATCCAGTTGTATCCCTGTCATATCCGTGTTAAGAGACCCACGGATACGGTCCGTTGCCCTAGCCCCCCAAAGGCAGTTTTCAGCCATTTCTTTCCCCCCGGGATCCCTTTGGCCAGGACCCATTGCGGGGTGACTTGGGGTTTTTTTTAGTTTATTAATTGTTTCCGACATTTAGGTTCTGATCTGTGCACTTTTTGTTGGGCCCCCCGATCGTGCCTTACTGTCAGTACATATAGTTTTTTTTTCCCCATTTATTCAGGCAGTATTCTATGGTTTGGTTTGCCATAACTTCCGTGAAATAGGGCTATTTTCCCATTTTTCCCATAGAATTTGTAGTTCGCCCTTTTTCAATGAAACCGGCCTGTGGGCCTTTCCTTGAGCCATCTGTGAATAACTTTTTCGTTTGGGGCCCCACAGCTTTGGGCTAGTGAGGGGAACCTTCCAAATGACTTCCAACGATTTTAAAAAGAAATGTTTCGAATGATTCGAATATTTTTTGGGATATTCGAATATTCACCCCAAACAGCTAGGTATATTACCGCACTTTTCGGGATAGTTCATTCAATTCGCGGTTCATTCATATCAAGAATAGAAATTTTCCACAAAATTCGACTTTTTTTGGGGGCCACGATAATTCTATACACCACACCAATAATTACGAATTAAAAAGAAAAAAAAAAATTCCGCTGACCACCAAAAAGAAAACAAATTTAAAAAGAAAAATACATGGAAAAAATTAACCCAAAAAGGGTGAAATTAAAGCCGAAACAAAATAATTTATTTTTCATCATCCGACCTCTGATTTATCCGGAATAATTGTTAGAAAACAAAACCTTTGGGTTCGGGGAAGTCGACGGTTGGCGGTCCCAAAAAATCAATTTTGACGACGTTGATCGGTCAATGTTTTTAAAGTCGAATGATATTCCGAATATAAGATCTTCCGGGAAAACGAAAAATCTTTTAAATTAAAATCATCCGAATATTCCCCTCGCTATTGGACCGTCATCTAATGCCATGTCCACCCCGGACCGTATCTAGGTTGACCGCCCTTGGCGGGGCTTTTAAAATTTGGTCCCCCCGGGACCCACCGAAATTTGGGAGGGGAATACCCCCAAAGAAAACGGGGTTCCGGGGGAATTTCCCGGAAATTTTTCAAAATTAAAGTGCGGTTATAGGTTTAAAGTTTTTTTTAAAATTTCGTATTTTTTTAAAATAAAATTTTGTGGGGAAGTGTTCAAAATTTTAAAATATTTTTTTTAAATGATACTTTAATAAATTAAAAAAAAACAAGAAAGGTTTTGTTTCCCCCCCCTTAATTTTACCCAAATTTTAAACCCCAGCTTAAAAAATTAAAAAAATTTTAAAAAGTTACATTTTCTGTAGGTATCGGGGTTAATTTAATTTTATTAATAATTTATACATTTTTTTACTATTTAATATTTTAAAAATATTAGAACATTTTATAAAATTGTTTTTTTAACTAATTTATTCGATTAATTTTGTCAATAACCAAAAAAAAATGACCACGGTACTGACAAAAAAAAAAATTATAGCCGATTTTGCCCCCATAACGGCCCCGGCGGGCACCCTCTGGCCCCGCCTTTTTTTTTTTTTTAAATATATATATATTATATATATATATATATATATATATATATATATATATATATATATATATATAATATATATATAATATATATTATATATATAAAAAATATATAAAATATATATATATATATATATATATATATAAAATATATATATATATATATATATATATATATATTTATATATATTTAATTTTTAAAGTTTGAGGGATTCTGATGATACTGATATTCCTTTTTTTCAAAAAAAGTGTTCGCATGCACTGACATACCCGGTTCTTGTGATTTTAATTGAAAGTTGTTTTATCTAATAAAACATCAAATCCCATGCTTTGGTTCTTCTTTTTTAATTATGGTTTGTTACAAAATGCAGTAAAAATTGACAAAAAAGGCAACAGCTTTTTTATTTAACCTTTGTGATGATTGAATCTTTTAAAGCATTTTTTCTAAACAAAAATAAAGAAAAAAAATGTTGCAAGTTCGCAATAAAACCATTAAAGGTTCTGGTTAATTATTTAATGATTTACTTTTATTTATTTATTAATTAATATAATTATAACTGTTATAAATAAAAACATTAGGTGTTTTTGGGAATATCAAAAATAATATAAAAAAATCACCTTTTTAAACCCTTTTTTAAAATAAAAATAATTTATTTTAATATTCTTTATTTTATTTTACACAAAACCCCCCCAAAAAACTTACATTACCTAAATGTTGGAAAAATTTATTTTTTCATAGGTTGTAAAATTTTATTAAATTTAATTTAAACCTATGATCCCTGTTCTTTTTTACGTCTCAATAATATTTTAATTTTTTCCCGCCTTTGGCTTTTTTTTCTAAAAAATCATAGTTTAAATTTTTTAAAATTTTAAAAGCAGTTGTTAAAGGTTAAAAGGGGTTCTTTTTTCAGATTTTGAAAAAACAAAATATACCCGAAATATAATTGAAAAACTAAAAGGAAACGCTATGCAGTAATTTTAATTTTTTTGGGAGAATTTTATTTAGAATATTAAAAAAAAAGTTCAGAGCAAATATAAAACTATTTGGTTTGAATTGTTTGTCTCTAGCAAATAAATAAATAGATTGTAACATTTATATTTCCCATTTACTAAAGAGATAAGGAAATAATAAAGGATTATTTGCAAAAAAAAAGAAAAACACTGCAAACTGTATTATAAACATAGGACATAATTGAAAGAATAACAAAAATGGGGAATGTCATCAAAAATATGTATTAAACCCAACGGACGAGTCATAAAAATAAATTCAGGGGTTTAAAAAAAATAACTTTTTAAATTGTCACAAAATTTTTTAAAAAAAAAAAAAAATACGTTATTTATTTTTACTGTATAAATAATCGTAATTAAAATATTTTTAAAAAACGTATGACCTTATAAATAAGTAACAAACATCATATTTTAAAAAAAATGTTTGTTTATAATAAATCGGGGGTTTGGGGAAGTCCTAAAATAATATTATACTTTTTTTTTATAATATTAATAATAAAGTCTGTGTGGGTATGTTTTTATCAAATTTCTCCCGATTAACGCTGTTTTTACGTACCGAGTTTTTTAGGTACCTATTCAATTACTTTCAAATAGTTACCCAAAAAAGATTTGACTTTTTTTATTTTTAAGTTATTAATCAAATTTTTTTTCAATATTAATTTTATTACATGTTTAAAGGTAATAAACATTTTTTTGTACCAAAAATTGTTTCAAAAGTTTTGAAAATATTGTTTAAAAAAAAAACATTGTTAATAAACAAATAAAATGTTGAGGCTTATCAATTAAATTTTTTCCAAAAAAAAAAAAGGAAAATCGAAACAAACTGCGTTTTAATATTTAACTCAAAAAGGAAAATGTTGATGATTATGACAAGACAAAAAAATTTCTAAAATCCACTAAAAAAATTTATAATAATAAAAAAAACCCTACTTTAATTTTTTAAATTCTTTAAAGCTACTTGAATAAAAAAAAAAAAATGAGAGTCACTTGAAAAGTACTTGTTCAATTCACTGAACAATAATTTGTTGGAAAAACCAGTTTTGAAAGTTGGCAGGACAGGGAAATAAAACCTAAGAATAAGAAAATATCTTTCCACCGCTTCCCTCCCTACAACCGGGACCTGTTTTTTTTTGCTTAAAAACGTAGAACCTGCAGGGTGTAAGGAAAAGCAATTAAGTCAACCTACCAGTTTGCTAATGAAAACGTCATTAGTGTCATTAGTTTAATATTTGGTTTGGTTTATTTATTGATTTAGTAAACAAATACGTGCATTTTTCTGCTTCTTTATCTGTTTTTTGTTAAATTTTATAATACTATAAAACTATCTGTATTTAAGTATGCCAATGAAAATAATTTTAACTACAATGGCATTTAGAGTCACGGATTGACTCTGAAATTATTTATAAAATAAAATTTATTCATTACAGGTAATAAGAATTTCGCCACAAAAGATCCATAACAGATCTTTTTTTTGTAATACCTAGAACAAGACTTCCGAATCTCAGATCAGTATTTTTAATACATTTAAGGCTTTTCTTACCAAATTGCCTCCAACGGTCTCTCCCAAAGTTTTGCGTTTCGATCTGCATTTTTTTTTTTTTGGAATCGATGCTGACGTATATATTTGTTATGTTAGTTGGTCATTCTTCGAGCATTCATTCAATGCAAGGGTATCTGCAAGCTCAGTGCTGGCACTAACTATTTTTTTCTGATTATAGCCTCCTTTGGTTTTAAAAGCAGAGTAATACAGATATCTTCCTTACAGGACTTCTAATTGATAGCGGAGTGGTTCTCAACATGTCTAGTTTAATGCCTTAGAGGCACAAAATTATGTTTGTTGTCGCGATAATTAAACTCTGTGTACGATACTTTCAAGAATTATCTTAACCATCATAAACACATTGCACTCATATCCACAGCAGTTTCCCAAAAAAGCATGAATTTTCAATTAAGGTCTGAAAATTTTTTCCCCCTCTAACCCGTACAATGTGTATGTATCCCTAATTAGACTCTGCTTGAAATATTGTTTAACTGTCTGGAGAACAGCTTCTCCCATAACATTAAGTATACTTGATTTCATCCAAAGATGCGCTATTCACCTTATTAATGACCCTACCTTCACAGGAAAGCCGTCTTTTTTGCCCACCCACGAGCTGTGGGGCATCTTTTTATTTTTTATAGGTAATTCCATGTATTGTGTAAATAATAAAATAATATCTAAAAATAAAATAGTGTAAGAATACGTAAAACAAGTATTTAAGACAATACCATGGAATTATAAATAGCTAAAAGTATAATATGTGGTTGTGTAGTATTGCAAGAAATGTATTTAAATCGGGAGGAAGTTCTTAAAATAATCTGTCCTTTCAAACAATAATAATAATAATAATAATAATAATAATAACAATAATTGCGATAGTGCGAAGTGTCCGAAAGTTTATGGCAGATATTCCAAAATTCCATGTAATCTAGGGCTCAAAAACTGGTCCTCGGAGGTCTTCTTCCTTTAGATATTCAGGTTAGTATATGAAATAAATATTTTCTTCCTCAGAACTGTGTACCGAATGGCTAAATCAATATTAATTATGGCAAGAAAAAAACTCTGTTGAGTAAATGCGGTCAGCATTTTGTTGTTTAAGCTGCAACTAAGACCATTTTTAGATTTTTTAACTTTAAAGGCTTTTAAGGATTTAGTTTTGGGGGAGGAGCTACCCATCTAAAATCATATTTTTTATTTTAATATTTTTATAAAAAATGAGATAAAACCCCCCTTTTAAACTATACTATGTTTATTCTGTTTTAAACTTTTTTTTAAAGGGGTTTCTTTTTTACTATTAAACGTCCCCCGGTCAAGGAAACGAAAGCCCTTTAAAAAACAAAAATTATCTAAAGGAAAGGGTGTTCTTCTTAATGAGCTGAGACGAGAATCTTTCCCCGAGAGCACCCTTTTTCTATGAGAGAGAGTGAGGGAAAAAGAAAGAGTAAAAAATTTTTTAGAATCCCAAATTAATTAATTTATAAAACACAATTATC
The DNA here is from genome assembly GCA_019359885.1 of Listronotus oregonensis. Lineage (NCBI taxonomy): Eukaryota > Metazoa > Arthropoda > Insecta > Coleoptera > Curculionidae > Listronotus > Listronotus oregonensis. The sequence continues at coordinate 5,590 of JAHBCN010023602.1, read as the reverse complement.
TAATAAAATGCACTGTCACTGCGTTAAAAAAAACAAAAACAATACTGTCCGAGGAAGAAATTTTATTTAAGATCAAAGCGAATACAAATCTTGTCGATTTTCGGGAAAAAATTATATGTTGAAAGAGTGAGTGTTTATAAAAATTCTAAAATATCACATATCTGCATATGTAGATATTTCGTCTTTTTTTTTCCCTTTTTAGTTTTTTGACAGCTTTTTTGGGATTTTAAGGTGGGGGATTGGGTTAAGTTGTCAGTAAAAAACGTTTTCGACAGTTTTCAGTTCAACTACATATAAACTTTTTTAAAAAGATGTTTAAAATAAAACTTTTTTTTATAATATCGATTTTTAATCCGTTTTTAGCCGCATTCCGACCTGTTTTTAAACTGTTTTAACGTTTAGTTAATTCCGTGTGGGAGTATTTTTTGGGGTAGTTATTGTAAAATTAAACCCCTTTAAACATAAAATATGATCCTGGTTACTTAATTTGGGATGTTTTTTTGGTAACCACTATAGGCCCTAATAACTGCTTTTTTTAACAATAGGGCAAAAATTGCCCCATATCAGCAGCGAATGGCCCCTGTTTTTAAAAATTTAAATTTTACCAATTTTTATCAAAATAAGACGAGGGTTTTAACATAATTAACCTTGTAATTATGTATCAATTGCCCAGTTAGGGAAAACTTTTAACTACTTAAATTAATTAGTAAATAAAATAAAAATGTACTACACTTACGGGATAGAAATCGGCCCATTGCACACCTTTAACTTTAAATGTATTTTTTCTTAATTATTCGTCACACAAAAAAAAACTTATACAGTTTGAAAGATAATTTAATTGCTTAGACATGGGCGTAAATTTATCGATTATCAATTGTTTTAAAAGTGTAACAAGCGAAAAAAAAAAGAAATGATTTAAGTGGAGGTTACGATGAGTAAAACAAATTTTTTGACAATTTAAATTTTTCGAAAAGGGAGTTGTTGCTCGAATACTAAAAATGGCACGTGCAGGGGTTCAAAGGGTTTCCCGGCGTTATGAAAAAGACGGATCCTTTCACCCGGGGCCCCAAAAACAGGCAGAAAGCATGTAAAAACAGAACAAGTGACCGCTTTATTGTGTCAAACATTGGAAACCGTCGATTTCCCATACGGTTTAGTGCAACAAGAGCTTAGGGGCCAGGAATGATTAGCCAGGGGAAGTAAGACGAGACTGCGGGAAAAAACGGACCTCAAAAATTTCCCCTGTAACTGGCCCAAAATTTTATTCCCACCAAAAGCTCGCCTAAAAGGGGGGCTTTTAAATTTGGGTTTGGAGCGGGTGGGGGCCTGCCCTTTTTTCCGAGAACGAGGATAGGGTTCTCGGCAGCGCCCAAAAAAGAAAGTTTACCGGAGACCAGGAGACCGATTTGCAGAGTGCCATTTGTTCTGGGGTGTAATTTTCTTTTTAACAAAACCCCCCTGTTCATCGCCAAACCTGGCCTTGGCTGGAGGTTTCCGGCGCTCGGTAAAAGGGAAAAAAATTTCCCGGGGCCCCATTGGTCCCTTCCAAAACTTTTTGGGGAACAATTTTTTCTTTTAGTGGGTTAATTAAAGGCGCCCCTTTTCTAGAAACGGGCAAAAACCCAAGGAATCCGGAAAAGAAACCAAATGTGGAATTCCCGAGTTTATTTTTCCCCGGTAAAAAAGTAAGGGGGTTTTCAAACAAAATTTTAAAAAAAGGGGGCGGAAATTTTGAATTTATTGGTCAAAACCCCCCCCAATTTCGAAAAGGGCCAAAAAAGATGTTTATTAACCCAAGGAGGAAAAAATTACCTTTTTAAAAATTTAATGTTTTTGGGGTTTTTTTAAAACATCTTTTTCATTTTAAAAGGGGAAAAATTTGCCGTTTTTGGGGAAATAAAATAATAATTTTTGTTTTATTTTAAATTTTTAAATTTTTGTAAATTAAAAACAAAAATTTAACCCTTTTAAAAAACCCAAATTAAATTCCCTTTTAAAAAAAAAAAATTTTTTTTTTTAAAAAAATTAAAAAATTTTTTTCTAAAAAAAAGGGGGGGGGGGGGGGGGGGGGGGGGGGGGGGGGGGGGGGGGGGGTTTTTTTTTTTTTTTTTTTTTTTTTTTTTTTTTTTTTTTTTTTTTTTTTTTTTTTTTTTTTTTTTTTTTTTTTTTTTTTTTTATTTAAAGTCAAGAGTAGTAAAGGGCCCATTTCTAAAAAGCACGTTATGTATTTTTTCAAAGGTACCGATATATTTTTATTGGGGAAAAATGTTCCATTAAAAAAAAATTTCATTCAACCCCAAAAAATGTTTTATTTTTTTTGAAAAATAAAAAAGGAGGGCCCCTATTAACGTTTTACTATACCAATATTTAAGATTTTTTTTTTAAAAACCATTGTTTTATTTTTGTTTGTTTTCGTTATTTCTGTTTATATATCTAAAAAAAAATTCGACTATCTATAAACATTTTTGGGTGAATGGCCGGATATGGGTATATAATGATCTAAAAAAAGGTTTATTCATGATAAAAATTTTCCCTTTTTCCCTTAATAAAAATTTAAAGATGTTTGAGTATAATCTTTCCATCTGGGAACCATATAAAAACCAAAAACCAGTTCTTTGATCGTGCAGGGACGAGGGTAATGTGAAAATGGATGCAAAAAAAGAGGTCATTAAAACACCCAAAAACCCCCAAAAAAAGCAAGGATTTTCTAGGGAAACCCCGGGCCTTAAACTTATCTGGTATTATTCCCTTTTTAAAAAAATTTTTGCAAAACAGCGAGTCGTTAGACCCCAGCTACAAAAATTTTTTTATCAACAAGGAGCTTAACTCATCTGGGAAGAGAGCTCAGGTACAAAATAGATATCTGCACGGATAGACAAGCAGCTCTGAAAAGCGATATTGCCTCAGAGCTAACAGAGGTTTTTCGTGCAAACTTGGCGACTTTTGTTTACACCGGAATGGTTTAAACCGCAACATTTTGTTCCTGATAAATTGTGCCTTTAGGGAAAAAACCGTTGGTTCCTAAACCTCATTTGGAATGGGTCTAAAGGATAGTTCAAAAAAAAAACTGCAAGCGATGTAGACATCAATGAACCTAACAGCTCAAACACTGCATGGCTGCAGAATACGACTTGAAAATGATCTTGTAAAATTACTAGCCCGTAGGGTGGCAAAAAGAGGCAGAAAATATGTGGGAACCCATAATCCAGGTAGAAAAGCTGAAGCATCTTCGCATACTGCCATTTATTACAAGGTCAGCATAATTTGTAGAGGTGCAGTCATAACAGTCATTAGCAGTTATGATATAAAACGTGTCAGTGAGATATCCTTAAATAAGGTTTTTTTTCTATTAGCTAAACTAACTGGTCATTTTTGTTATTTTAACGAGTGAAAGCATTATCCTGTAATAGATCATTAAACTGATCTATAAATCATAAAACAATTATTAATTAAATTCAGATATTTTTATATAGCCTAATAAACATTATCCTATTAGATGTTCCCTATAAAAACAGCTGTAATTGTGTTTATTTCCTGTAATTAGCTATTTGGGGTATTTCCTTTTGTCTTTCTTATACCCTGAACTTTTATTAAAAAAGCGATAATGGAAATACTAATTACGTTTTAAGGTGAATATTTTCTTTAAAGGTCCTTATGCTTTAAATTAAGCTAAAAAATAATAAAATGAAAGTGAAATAAAAACGAGTCTCAGGAAACTCAACGAACGGTACATATAGAAATGTGAGGGTTAGTCCCAAAAAAAAAATTTTTATTGCAAAATTACTAACATTTAATCGTAATCGAATCATAGTCCATGTGCGCCCTCTTTTGGAGAACCGATGACTTAATTTGAATAACTTAAGATAATATTTTTTTTCGGTTTGTAAATAACATAACTAAAACAAAACCCGTTCTGCCTCATTTAGATGGAGTTACTGTGTGATTATAATAACTGTTAACGAAGGTTACATCACTTATAGTACTTACAAGCATGGTTTATCTTAATTAATTAAAACAGGTCAAGTACCCAGCGCGGTTGCTGATATTATTTAACTTTTAAGGTGTAAGTAATCATTTAAAGTATTTAAGTATGAAATTTACAGTAAAAACTTTGTAACAGTTAGATTCTTTTAAATCTTCTAAATCTATTTTTTGTTTTAAGTTTAGTGTCCATAGCTAAATATGTTTTTTGGTTTCTGGACATGTAATTTTAACTTCTTATTCTGCAAACAGGTTTTTTTTCACAAAACAAATTTTTTGGATTTAAATTAGAAGCTATTAAAATAGAAATCGCAATTTTTCGCCATACGAATAGATTTTAAAAAACCTTGGTTGGTTGGTAAAAAAAGTTGGAGATTTTATAACTGTTATAAGTTTTTTTCTATTCCTGAAGTGAGTAACTGAATGGTTACTCTTAGTGTTGTTGTAATTATTTCGGAATGCTAATTTTATGCCTTTTTTTAAAGAAGTGGCAATGATTTATATACGTACATAAATCTCTGAATCAAAAAAGTTTTCTTGTACGCAGTATTTTAAATACGCATTCCGCATTATGTATTTCTTTGTTGCATCGAACTGCTTTATGATGCTCCATGGTACGCTATCTGAGCCAGGCATGCGCTGTTATTTTGTGAGTGTACAATTTTGTCGCACTCGTTTATATCAACCCTCCATCAAAAAGACTCTTTTTCGTTTGTGATTCCACCTATCCATATTTTCATGGTGATTTTTGTTAAAGCTTAAATGACTTTTCTTTAACATATATGTTTTGGGGATATAGGTCTATAATTAGAAGTAATAGTTTTAGATCCTTTCTTAACGATAGGTTGCACACGTGTAGTCTTGCAGCTTTCTGTTAAAATTGCCCGTCTCATAAGAAATTTGAAAGAGTCAAGTTAAAATATTGCATCTATTTAGGGCGATTGCTGGTATGACATCCCGACCAAAGGATGTCTGGGCATTAAGAGAAAAATACCTACGCTTGATCTGCTCCACCTTAAATATGCTTGCGGACATTTTATAGAAATAAAAGCGACTGTTGGAAAAGGCAGATAACGGGATGATTTAGGGTAAAATCGGCAGCAAGTTGTTTAGCGAAAAGTTCGGCTTTAGAGTTGCCGCGAGACGAGACGAGATGAGATAAAGCCTTGTCTCGTCTCGTCTCGAAATTTCGAGATAATATATTTCGAGACGAGACGAGACAAGGGTCGACGAGACGAGACAAACGTTTGTTCCGTCTCGTCCTCGTCTCGTTTGTCTCGTTTGTCTCGAGTTGTTTTGGTTTATTTCAATTAAATTAATTTCAATATGCAGTGAGTAGGAATGTATAGGATAATTTTAATAAAAATAAGATGGAAGTTTTATAAAATGCTTGGACCCGTCGACTTTTATTTTTAGGTACATGTTACACATTTTTAAACTAATTTTTATGTCTGCACAGGGCACAAGATGGTGATAAAAAGACATATTGTTTAAATGGAACACACATATTTTATCATTACCTTATTAATTTCAATGTTTAATGCTAAAAATGTTCATTCTTATTTTTTTTCCAATTTTAACTTTTTCCATAATAATTAAGTATACCCAA
>JAHBCN010023601.1:0-12480 GCA_019359885.1 Listronotus oregonensis | reverse complement strand
GATATTAAACTTCAAATAAAAAAAAAAGGGGGAAAAACAGAAAGGGACTTAGACGGTATAGAATTGCACAATGAACTGCTATCTTTTCGAGATTTTTTTCCCCCAACGTTTGCAGGCTGAAGCCAATAGAAATTTTAAATCATATTTTAAGTCAGGATTTAACACCATATTTCCCCAATTTATCCATAGCACTTAGTTTTTTTTGACTATACCAATCAGTGTTGCTTCGGGTGAAAGAACCCAAAAAAATTAAGTTTAATTAAAAATTACTTAAGATCAACAATCTCACAAGACAGACTTACTAATTTAGCTATCATTTCTATTGAAAGCGATATATGTGAAGCGCTAGATGTTTCAGGTATAATAGATGAATTCGCTTGTAAGAAAGCTCGAAAAATCTGTTTATAAATTTTTTAAAAATTAAAAGAAATTTAATTTTCTTTTTTACTTTCGTTGTCTTGTTAAGTTTTGTAAGTTATTTTTGAGATATAATATCGTCTGGTTACTGGCTACCATGTATTGTAGTTGCAGATTGTATTTTTGTGACACTAAAATACATATTTTAACATGTTTCTTTTCTTCATTTTCATCAAAATTTAAACCATATTTATGAAAAGGGCGGCCAATTTTAGTTTGCACGTGGGGGGCCCGGGGGGGTTTTCAGGATCGGCGCTGACCCCGCTGAAAACGGCATCTCTTTTGAATGCATTTTTTGGCAGCAATGAAATTTGCGGTTTTGTATAAGTCACAGTTTTTTTTTTTTAAAAAAAAAATTTTTGGGGAAGCAATGCAAAAAACCGCATTCCGATCTGTCTTAGAAAAAAAAAATTTCCCCGAACTTTTGGCCTTTTTAGTGCTTTGTTGCCTCGACTATATAAACCTACTCTTACCGCAATGCTTATTCTTATTCCTTCTAACAATGGAATCAGTTTACTTTTCATTATTTTTAAAAACCCCTATGTATATTTAGATGGTTAAACAGTCCCTGTTAAAACAACACAAAATTATATTTAAAATTTAGTTTTTTTTTTTTTTTAATTTTTACCTTTTCACAAAATTGGGCATTTTTTGCCTTCCGGTATGCAGCGTGTGTAAAAAGAACATAACCTAACAAAATCGTTTCAATCAGTGTTTTTTTCGAAAAATTTATCAAAAATAAAATTTAGTGCTTGTCGTTACACATAATTCAAAAATATCAAGTACTATCACGTACTAATTAATATATTCTGTGTTTTTATAACCTATTATTGATTACTATTTAAACACTTTTAATGTTTTCCCCAAATATATTTTATGTATTTTTTTTTTTTTTTGATATTAATAATTGCATATTGAGTCCCCACGGGTTTATTATTAGTTTAAAAAAACCCTTTACATCGAACAAAACTAGTTTTCCTATTTTATTAAGTAAACCGAAAATACCAAAGTATGGTTAATTTTAGAATTTTCCCCCCTTTAAAAAAAAATTTTTTTAATTTATGTTGTGTTTTTTTTTATGACAGCCCACCAAGGCTTGTATAAAGACAGGGGATTATGAACCGTGGACGTGAAATTTTTAAACCCCCCATTTTTAGTTTCGTTAACGTTGTCCAAGTACCAAAAAAAGGGCAGATATAGCATTTCACGGCATTTTTTTAGATAACGTGGAATCCTAAAAAAACTATAAAAAAAAAAATACAGTGTATTGTAAATGATCAACTAGAGCTTAATAACCGGGGTACCCTTTTTTACCAATGATAGTTATTTTCCCAGAAAAATGTAAACCTTTTTAAAAAGTACCTGTCATAATATGGGTTTTAAAATTTAAAAGGTCCATCAAAAAGTCTCCGGAAAAAATAAAGCACAATTCTATTTTATCGGTATATATACACCCAACAAAAATTATCGCATCACTTTTTTTTTTAAATATTTTTTTTTTTTTCCGTTTTATTAATTTATTAATAATTAATAAAAAAAAACATCAATAGATACTTTTTTAGAATATTTTATTTTAAATCAGTTTAATCTACAGTGTACAACAATTTTAATTTACCAAAAGATAGAAAAATATAAAAAATATTGTATAAAACATGTATAAAAAAAAATTAATTTTTTTTTAAATTTTTAAAGCAGCCAATCAGTTTTTAATAGCGTGTGTTGCCGCCCCTTGCTCTAATTACAGCTTCCATTTCCCCCTTTCGAAGGCTTCTAAACAGGTTTTGGAGGTATTCTTGGGGCCCTTTTTTTCCCCCAAAGTCAAAAAGAACTTTTTGAAGATCATCTGGTGTTCTTATTCCTGCAGCATGTTGTTGAATTTGCCATCCCAGATGGTCTCAGACATGTTCTATCGGATTAAGATCCGGGCTAGGGGGGGTATCTCGACCTCTTCTAAGTACTGCCGAACAACTCTAGTAGCGGGGGACGAGCATTATCATGCATTAGCACAGAGTTATTACCGATGGGGGGAATATAGGGCACTTTTTTGGGGGTTCTAGGATATCGGTTATGTACCTATCGGCTATTTAGTCTTCCATCATTTACTGGTACGAACTCCGTACGACCCTCAAAAAAAATTTTTCTCCCCAAACCATGATAGAGCCACCACCAAAGCTTTCAGTTTGACGAGAATTACCCTGCTCGTGCCGTTCACCACGTCGCCAATATATTTGGTACAGGCCTTGATTCATCCGTGAATAAAATATTGGACCAATCTTAATATTACAATTTGCTTTTTCCCCCCAAACAAATTGCAGTTTTTTATTCGATTTTTTTTGGTAAGACGTGGACCTCTAGCTGGCACTCTGGCTCATAAACCTTCTCTCAGCCTATTTCGAACTGTCTGTAGGCTTATTCGAACATTACGAGTAGCCAACAGATTTTTTTGGGGAACCTTCTAGCGGTGGTATGCCCACTTCTTAACCCCGTTAATGTCAAATAACGATTATCTGCTGCCTAGTCGAGTTACCCTTCTGCGGCCTTGTCCGGGTCTTCGGTTATTGTCCTGTTTTCTGGTATCGATTAACAACTCTGGATATGGTGCTTTTTAAAACCCCCCCGTTTTTTTGACTGCGGTCATCTTCTATGAGCGCAATGATTCTAGCGGCTTCTTCATTAGTCACATGTCTTGTTAAACGTTTAGGCACATCCATTATTAACCAAATTCAATTAAAATTTTAAATTTACAGTAACACTATTTGCTTAGAACGTTAAGATCTCAATTTTTTTTTTAACACAGGAATGATCTACTCGAACATTTTTGCTTCCAAAAAAATGTGTAAAAAATTTCCCCATCATCTTTTACCCATGCTAAGAAATCAGAAATATATTTTAAATATATAGATTTACAGATTTTTCCCAAAAAAAAAAAAATTAAATTTTAAAAAAAAGTCCTAAAATTTTGTGGTGATGCGATAATTTTTTTGGGGTGTCTATTTTTATAAATTGAATTAAAAAATGATAACAAATAAATTATCTTATTTACTTATACAACCTTCATTTAACTTTAAACACTTAACTAAACGTTCAGGTATACCCCCAAAAAAAAAGGGCAGCACCATAATGTTCGGTGGTCCAGGCCTGTAAAACTAAAAAAAATCAAATCTTCTTTATTTCGTGGAGCTGTTTGTTCCATTTCAGTCTTCATTATCCCCATATGTTTTCAATGGGACTAAAATCTGGTGAAGCTGGTGGCCATGCAATTGTTGCCAAATGGTGTTCTTGCATCCAAGCTTGGGGTATAGGCAGGGAATTTTTATACTTTTTATTATCCTTTCTGGAAAAAAACATCTTTTTAAATATAAAGCATAAACCGTTTCAAGAAAAAAAAAAATTAAATTTTTACAATGTTTTGCACCATTAACGGTGCCATCAACTATACGAGGTCCCACGCTGAGATATAGGCGTGTTGTTAAATTCATTGATGAATCGTGCGCACTAATCGTTTTTTCATCAAGCCGTTTTTAAATTAATTGATGAAAAAGGGGGTAATCGTGGACAAGGATAAAAAAAAACGGTAATCTAGTGTGGCGTCACGATAGATTTCAGCGCTAAACCATCTGATGAATTTAACAACACGCCTTATTCTTTTTCCCAAAAAAACCCCCATTTTAGTGGGAAATTTTAAAACTTGAACGGTAACATTTTCGTTTGATAGGGGGTTTTTGGTGATTTGCACCAAGTTGGGGAAAAAAATTTTTTTAGATATAAAAACGTTATCAAAATTATCTTTTTTTTAAAAAGTTGAAAAAAAAATTTTCGTTGCTTTTGGAGAGGGACCATTGCAGGAACTTTTATGACTTCTTTTTTTTTTGTAGCCCGTTTTTCATTGACATACGGACGTTTTCTGGACACACTTTTTTTTTCGCTGATTACAGTCATTTCTAAGTCTCTGAGTCAAAAATTTAAAATTTTTTTTAAAAATATTTTAGTCAAAATAACAATTTTAAAAACACTATCCCCCAAAATCTATCTCTTCTTCTTGTATCTCGTTATTTCGTGCAATGTGCACTAAAATACAACCTAGAAAAGAAGTTTTGACGTCACATTGACGTCATTCGCGTGCTATATTGCATTAGACTGCGTTCTGTTGCGTGCACGAAAATAGTCGAAAACCAAAATATACATAAGGTAAATTGTAAACTATACTTATAACAAATTTGGGACGCGTTTATAAATAATCCAAGCAAAATATATACATCACAGTATGATACACATAACTGTCTATACAAAATTATTTATTGGAGAAACAGTGGGTATGTATAACTAGTTCAGTATCATTGCTTCCTATAGATATTAAGGAGGACGTAAGAGTTTTAATGCAGGGCAGAGGTTCAGCTTTTCCCCCTCAATTTTTTTTTTGGGGGGTTTTCCTTGAAAAAAAAAATTCTAAAAATTCGGTTTTTTGATTATAACTCGAAAAATATTGCATCAAGACAAAAAGGTTATATAACCTAAATTAAAGGTCTTGTAAAACTGCATAGTTATGTCAAATAAAGTTTCGTGTATTTTAAATCGTTTTTAAGATATTGACTTTTTAAATTTAAAAAAAGTTCGTTAATATCTGAAATTACGCCTTTTTCCCATTTTTTGCTGTTTGACCCCCAATTTTGACTTTAGATAGGTGTTCAGCGAAAAAAATACGCCAAAAAATCGTTTGACATCCAACACACAACTTTTTTTGTGGGCTTGTGTATTTTTATTGTTTAGAATCACGGCCCCACCTATTTTCGGCCATAAAAAAACAAAAAAATGAGTTATGTACAGGGTCTTTGATTATATTTACGTCGCTTCTGGAGCCTTTTTTTTTTAAGATAAAAAAAAAAGTTTTATAAAAAAAATTTTAGGCCTTTTTCCATGTTATCTTTTGAAAGTATCAGTAAAAATATATCGCTTTAAAAAAAAAGGAAAAATTTAGCCAACTTCAATTTTTTTTAAAAGGAACACCCTGTATATTATGAGCTACAACGAAATATCTATTTTTGCTGATTTCAAATATATATACATTGATGATATTTGGGTGAACCGTTTTTTGAGATATTTTAGCTTAAATAATAAAAAAAATTAAAAAAAAAAACATACGGATATCAAAAAAAACCAAAGAAAACAAAAAAAAATTTTTATGTTGTATAAATTTATAATTTAGTTATTTTCACATATCCTCCTTGTTTTTTTGGGTCAATTTAAACAAATTTTCCCTCATTTTAATATTAACAGAAGCGGAAATAGATTGCTGATAATTATTATTTAAATTAAATATTTCATCTACTATTCTTTGTCTTAGAACGTTAAGATCTAGAGGCCTATTTTTATACCTTTTTTTTTAAAAAATCCCCAAAAAAATATCTAGAGGATTTAGGCCCCGGGGTGTTCGCTCCATTTTAAAAAAACCATGACTACCGATCCAAAGATCATAACAGTTGTTAAGATAATTTGTGACAGGCATGGTATTATGGGGTGGAGCGCCGTCTTGTTGACAAATGAGGCGGTTATATTGGCCAATGGGTAAATCCTCCAAGAGATGTTCAACTTCGTTTTGAAGAAGATTCGTATATCGCTCCCCGTTTAAGTTTCCGTCTAAAAAATATCGGACCAATTATCTTATTTTAAGTATCCCACACCAAACACTCAGCGACCTACGGCCCTGAATCCTAACCGGCTGAATTTGGTGAGGGTTTTCTCTGGACCAATAATGTTTATTCTTGCGATTAAACATTCCTGCTGTATTGAAGGAAGACTCGTCGGTGAATAGAAATTTGTTTAAAAACTCTGGATCCTGCTGCATAAGCCTAGCTATTCTGATCTGATCTTGAATGTTTAGAGGGTGGTAGTATACCACTGCACCTAGACCTCAGTAGGTCCTTTGTGCTTCCTTCTGTACAGGCGGGAGATTCACTGCGTCGTCCAACCTATTGATTTAAAATAGTTGACGACATCTTTATGTGGAATCTCCTAATTTCGGCCAGTAATGGCCAATTCGTGCCCAGCATGGAGTTCCGTTCGAATGTGAGGGCGGGACAATCGCAAAGAATGTGTTCCACGGTCTCATCCTCCTGTTCACAGCCTCTACATAATCCCGTGTTCGTTAGACCCATTTTAAATAGGTGTCCTCGTAGCCCGCAGTAGTAGGTGTCCGTAGGCCAGTTAGAACGCCCGTTAGTGTTCGGAGGTTCCTTCTGGACATCATAAGGTTTTTTTTCGCTATTTCCAATGCGTATTGAAGTCGGTCACGCATGTTTTGTTCGGAAAGATTCTGGACGGCATAAATTTATAGGTATGAAGTTTGTAAAATTTTAAAGTTGAATTGAATTTTATAATCTGTTTTATTTAGTTCAGAAGCCGCATCCGTGATTGATCTTTCAGGATTTTCTAAAATTATTAAAAGTAATTAGTGCTACTCCCATAGAAAAAGTATAATAATTACCTTGAAATAAAACGAGAATATCCAATCTTGGTTTTCATTTCGTACTAGAGTCCTTTCTTTCTTTTTTAAGGTTTTCTTCACTAAACTTTCTTACTGTATATCTAATAGTGTCTTTAGATGGTACCCGTTGTTGTGGATATAATAAGTGATATTCCCTTTGCACTGTCCTCACATTATTATTGTTGCCATAAAAAAGACGCACAATAGCGAGTTTTTGTTCTTCTGAATAGCCCATCGATAAAAAAACAATATAAATAATTCTTAATAGTTAAAATGATAAACTTCAACTTTATACAATATGGAGACGTCATATTTATCAAACATAAATCATAGCAATTCGATTGTTTCCATGGCTTTCTTGATAGCAATATGAAATTTTTTTGGCAATTTATTTATAATTTAAGCTTAAATATCTCAAAAACGGTTCACCCAAATATCATCAATGTATATATATTTGAAATCAGAAAAAAGATCTTTCGTTGCAGCGCATAATATACAGGGTGTTCCATTTAAAAAAGATGAAGTTGCCTATATTTTTCCATTTTCTTATCGAGATATTTTTTCACTGATACTTTGAAAAGATAATATGGAAAAAATCATACAATTTTTATATAAAGCATTTTTTTCGATCTTTAAAAATAAAGGCTCCAGAGGCGACGTAAATATAATCAAAGACCCTGTACAAGTTTTTTTTTCAAAATTTTTCACTTTTCGGCCATTTAATAATATAACTAAATAAATATTAAATAATTTGAGTTTCTCAAAGTAAATTTAATTTAAAAGGCCTAAATATTTTTATTTTTGTTTTTTTCCAAAATTTTTATAAAATAGTTTTTTTCTTATTGTAGACTAAAAATTAAAAAAATATATTAAAATTATTAATTTTTCAATTTTTTATATATATTTTTTTTAATTTTCAAAATATATATATTTTTTTATTGTCAAATATTTTTATTTTTAAAGTTTATAATTTTTTTTAATTAAAAATGTCAATTTTTTTAATTATTTTTTTTTATTTAAAAATTAATGTTTCCGATTTTTTTTTAAATATTTGTCTTTAGATTTTTCTTTTTTTTTAGGTTTATTAGAAAAAACAAATATTAAAATTCATTTTTTAATATATATATATATATATATATATATATATATATATATATATATATATATATATATATATATATATATATATATATATATATATATATATATATATATATATATATATATATATTATTATAAATATAATATATATATATATAATATATTTTATATTTATATATAAATATATATATATTATATATATATATATATATATATATAAATATATATATATATATATATATATATATATATATATATATATATATATATATAAATATATATATATATATATATATAAAATATATATATATATATATATATATATATATATATATATATATATATATATATATATATATATATATATATATATATATATATTAAATTGTTGATTTATCCTTACTCATTTTATTTTTATTATTTCAGGTAAGTCTACTTACTGTCCTCGCAATAAAATTTCTATATCTACGTGGTAAGTAAAAGTTTAACTTTCCTTTTTTTTTAATTTGCAGTCCCGGCAGGCAGCAGATTAAATATTTTTTTATATCGATTTATGAGTGTACAAATTGCCCCCCAGACTTCTTAATTAGGTCAGGGTGTTACAAATGGGGTAGTTTAAAATAACCATATAAAAATAAAATTATAAACTGATGAACATATCCATCATTTATTTTATGTGTTTTCCCAGTTTAGTGACTTTAATATTTATTTTAATAGATCTTATAGACAAATATAAGTATTCAAATGTACTTGGCGAAAGGCGATTTACTTGCACAAACAAGAAGTGTAAATCGTTGGTTCTTAGTTCTGGTGCCTACCAGGCCAAAGTCAATAAAATATTTGCAAAATTTTTTTAAACGCAGTCTTCTTCTGTTTTTGTAAATTTAAGTTCTTTTTGGGATATGTAAAAAAATGTAGCGATACGAAAACTTTTTTTAACTATTAACGGCGTAGAGAAACTATTACGTCTTTACAAAATATAATTACTATAGTTATTTAACATTGGTAATATCTTCTATTAACAATGTTATCTCATAAAACTTCAATCAAAAAACAATTATACCAAGAACACTTCAATTCACGGTCATTCGATTTTCTGAATTAAAAAAATCCCAGGTGTTAGTTGGAAATATCAACATTAAAATAGATTGTTATAACAATGTATTAATATCTTCCAGTGTTGCCGTTTTGCCGATAATAGTCCAATACGATATGAAAAGATCGGGCATATTTAATAGTTTTGTAAGAAAAAAAAAGTACGTAAGATTTCGTTGAATAGAAAGGTTAAAGATTTTACTTTTTTATCCCGATTTATGTTCCTACATTTGTATATTAGCTTTTAAAAAATGAATTCTCAACAAAGTTTTTGGCAACATTGTTTTAGTCATACAAATTTTAAGAGTTTTATTTTGTAAACTGGTTCTATTCAAGATAATAATTGCTTAATGGTTTCTCAATTAATTAATTAAGAAAATGGATTCCCAGGATTGGTAACCGAAAAACACTTGTTTCATTTCTAATAATAAAATAATGGGGTTTGGAATATCTAATTTTAGGAAAGATAAACTTAAAAATATTTTAAAATTTATAAAAATTATTTTAAATGGTATTAAGACCTATTGTGTTAAAAGAGATTGTGTTATTTTATTTATATTTTGGGACATATTTCTTTTTAATTTTGATGTTTTTTTTACCGAAAATATGTTAAAAGTAAGTTTATTGGTGGTTGTACAATTTTGTGACTAAATAACTAAAATTCCATATAATTCAAATTGGAAAATTGGCACAAGCAGTTAGCTTGTAACTAAAATAAAGAAAAATTCGAAATTATTGTCTAAAGCAACTTTTTTTATATAACTTAGGTTTATTTTTTAAATCATTTTTGTTTAATTCTGGGTCTGAGTAAAAAAGGGCCCATATCCAATTAAACTTACTTATACTACTCACTTATCCAAACTTTGACTCGTAGAAGTTACCTTCTTTCTCAATTTCCTACCCAAAACTGTTCTTTAACGGTTAATTTGATACAGAAAACATATTTTTTTTAGAAATAATATTTGACAACTAGAAGAATATGAACCTAAAAGAAAAAGGATCATAACAAATATAAAAAACAAGTAATACTCAAGTTTTTTCACCTTGTTTTAATTCTTTATTTGTTGTTTTAATTATTACATCCAAGATAAAATTATTAGTTTAAACTTTGGGTTGTAGGAGGTATACCTGTCCTATAAATCTTAGTATCTCCTCGGGGTAAGATATGGCGATTGCAAAAGATATACAAAAATGGTTTAATTAAAACTATATCCTGTTTAACTGTCAACTCTACCAAGAACAAATAAATAAATTTATAAATTATCTACTTTCTAATAAGTTTTCGCTGCCAATATGGCTCCCAGAAATTTTAAAAAGCAATAATCCCACTGTGATTGTTACTCTTTTGGAAATACTATTAAGAAATAGGCCACAATATATAGATTTATTCATAATTGATTAGTAGTATAGCCTTAATCTTTCCTTTATTTTTTTTCCTTCTTTAGTGGTCCTCTTTGTGTGTCTTGTACTAAAAGTCATCCTGACGAATCCCAGGATGTGAAGGGTGTGTCCTTGACCATATGTGTTTAGAGATTTTACATATTAGAGTAAACTATTTAGATCCATGGCCCAAAACACATAGTATGTAAGGCCAAACAGCCCAAATTAAAAAAAATCTTTATCTTCTTTTAAATATTTTATTATGATTTCGCGACACTCGGTATGGTTTTAAATTAAGTAAATGTAAAAACATTAAAAAGTAGGTTATCCGACAAAAACGAAATAGCCATCTTGCGTATTTTTTTAAACGAAACTAAAAAAATATTCTTTTTAAACGCCTCTCATTTTTTTCTGCGCTCTCCCAGCCAAGCAGCCGGCTGAGCCGGCTGTAGTTTTGCAAGTCTTTCCTGATTCGCTGATCACGAGAGTTTTTGCTAGAATTTGTGTATATATTATTATTTATTTTTAACTTGTCTTAATATATTTTTAGGACGGCAAAACTTATTTCTTAATATTCTGTCGAGAACTGCTATTCGAGTGATTGTATTTTATTTTTTCAATGGCCTAAGGATAAAGCTGATTAACTTTTTTACATATATTCTATGAAAGTTTCCTCGTATTAAAATCATCATGCCAGCGTCAAACTATTTATATTGACAACCCCGTACGTCGCAGGCAACGTACCGCATTGTAACTCAAGCAATGTCCAAATCGGCCCTTTAAAGCGGTGAGTGGACTTATTAAAATATCTTTTGACGATGCTGCCGTGGACGAACCATTCAGCTGCACTTTTTTAAATTATTTCGAATGTCATTTTAAATAAAAAAATAAGTCGATTTTTTTCTTATCCAATAAAAATACATTAATGAATAAAATCTTACGTAACCATAACAAATTTCTCACCTTGGATTGTTCTACTCGTCATGATTTTATCGAAAATCTTTTTGTGGTTTACGTATTAATAAAGGTCAGACTGAATGTGGGGGTTGAACTTGCTTATGTTATCAAAATGGGGAATTTCACTTTCACGTGGCAACAAGGATAGAAGTTCAAGGTAAATGGGGTAAATAATAAAACTAAGCATATTAACTATTTATTACTCAATGTCTAAATACATAAATAAGGCGTTGGGGAAAAAGTTTAGGCGTCATCGTACATTGTTATATTATTTTTTACCTATTTTCTTTTATTAACAGTAAAAAATCAATATGCATAATTCTAATTTTGCTAGGTACGTACCGTTTGAGGGCAAATGGACGACAAGTGATTTTTTTGAAGTAAAGTTATAAAGTTTCTTTTTAAATCTTGTAGGCATTTTTTGAATGCTTGTACGAAGTCTTAGTAGTATTTGGACTTTTTTTTCTCAGTTCTGTCAACAAAAACCGACGAGCGCTAAATGACCAGATAGTCATTAAACTATTTTTTGGTATCTATAAGTTTATACCTGCCAACGATGATACATTATTGAAATATAAGCTTTTAAAAACTGTAAAAGAATCTAAAGTGGTTACCAGTTACCAACGAAAAGTCGCTATGTCGAATCTTAGAGATAAATTTATAGTAGAGGATACACAAATGTGAACACTCTTTAGATTTTTTTTTCATTTTTATAAATTGTGGTATACATACTTAAAAATAACTTTAATAAATAAAATACCCTAGTGTTACCTTCCTTGGATATTTTCAATAAAACTGAGGTCATCAGTAGCTCGTTCGAAATAAAAAAGCACTGAGATGTAGAAACATCATTCTGGAATATATGGTCACACAAGGGCAAAGGATATCATCGATTAACAGCTCCTGATAAAAGATTATATCACATGATCTATGATTTTGATAAACCATATAAAGTCTGCTACGATCTTGGTATATTAATAAAAAAACACCTCCATTACTTTCCAAAAGCCTGGTTCGATTCACCGATGGTTTAAAGAAAGGTGATGAGT
>JAHBCN010023600.1:0-12472 GCA_019359885.1 Listronotus oregonensis | reverse complement strand
CTGAAAAAATATTTTTAGTGGGTTTATAAGCATATATTATCTGTAAATTACCTATGAGAATGTATCAATAAATTTTGAAAAAAAAAATCAGTCAAAAAACTTTTTTTTAAATATTTAACTTTGCCAAAATAACACTTAATTACCGGAATATTTCTACAGCTTACAAAACACTATGCCTTGTTTTGATTGAATAGCTTATGCTCCCATTAGGCGTTTGAACATATCGGGAAAAAATTCCCATAGTCTGGCTCTTAGCCCTGGGAAATTATTAAAACATTAAAAAAAAGTCGAAAAAAAGTCCAAAAATTTTTTTCATGGAAAATCCATCATCCAAGCACTTGGAGGAAAAATAGTGTAAATACCCAAAGCATTTCTAAAAATATTATTATAATCTTAAATTCTTTAAAAGGCCCAAATTACCAACAAGCTATTTGTCTTTAATTACAACATTTCATGTATAAAGTGACACAGTTACCCTACATACATGGATGCAAATCAAAATTATTAGGTATTTAATAAAAAAAAACTAACTATATCAGATAGCCAGTTTAACCCTACTCAAAAAATAATTTCTATAAAGCTGGACCAATGGAAAGAGTGTAAAGTTCTATCAGGGTCAGATAGATATGAATACGACGCGATTTGGGTAAAAAGAGTCCACCCCGAGGGGGAAACCGCAATCAAAAATCTGTACACCAGATTACACAAAAGTCAAGATTACACGGATTACACAAAGATTACACGAATTACACAGAGATTACACGGATTACACAGGGATTACACCCAAGATTACACGATTGCACAGAGATTACAGATTACACAAGATTACACAAAAAAAATGTTTTTTTGTTTCGTTTTTAAAACCCAGTTTAAAAAAAATATTTTTTTGATTATTTGATCCATTTAAGTTTTTTCTATTCCCCAAAAAATTTTAACAATTTTTCTGTATCTTATAATAAGGGTTATACGGGTTAAGTTGCATATTTCATTAATTAAATCTTTAATTTACTTTTTATGTATCATGTAATTTTTTTAAAAAAAAAAAACAAGATAAAATTTTAAACATACATTTTAAATTTTTAAAAAAAAGGAAGAACAAACCACAATTTAAATTTTTTTAAACATAAATGCAAAACCCGGGGAGTGAAATTAGCAGTTTTTTTTACGCACCAAAAAAAGTGAAGTTAGCACCTTTTTTTAACGCCCCCAAAATGTGAAGTTAGCAGCTAAATTTGACAGCTTATTATTATGATTTTCGTTTTTTTTATTTTTTAGTATCATTTATATATTAGTTATATAAATATTTCAGAAACACTTTTTTTTTTTAAAGGGAAATTTTTACTCCAACTAATAATTATTATGTAATTATCGTACGTTGTTCAACAACAAAAATTGAAAAAAAGGTACCTCTTTGCAGATTAAAAAAAAAAGTTGTTCCACACCTAAAATTGGTATTAAGGTACCTTATTGCATACTTGGTCACCACGCAAAAAAATTTCATTTGCGACCCGTCTGACTATATAAAATCCCCCCTAAAGTTGCAGCCATTACTTATTTTGGGGAAATGTTATTAAATTAATTAAAAGGGGTAACCTAAAAAAGTTGTTCCACAAAAATTTTTTTGGGGGCAATGGTACCTCATTGTACACTTAATCACCATAAAAAAGAAATTTCACTTCCCCCCCGTCTGACTATAGAAAATTACCCCCTAAAGTTGCAGTCATTTTATATGGAAAAAAATTTTTTAAAAAATTAAAATTTTTTTTTTTAAAAAAGGTTCCAAAAAAAAAATTGGTATGAAGGTACCTTTTGCATACTTAATCTACATAAAAAAGGAATTTCACTAGCGACCCGTCTGACTAAAAAAAAATCACCCCCAAAAGTTACAACAATTTCTTATAGGGGCAAAATTTTGAAAATATTTATAAAGTACCCTTAAAAAAGTTGTTCCACAACTAAAATTGGTACCAAGGTACCTCATTATATACTTAATCACCATAAAAAAAGGAATTTCACATGCGACCAGTCTGACTATATAAAATCCCCCCCTAAAGTTACAGTAATTTCTTACATGGGCAAAATTTTAAAAATTTTTTTGTAAAGTACCCTTTAAAAAAAAGTTGTTCCACAACTAAAATTGGCCCCAAGGTACCTCATTATATACTTAATCACCATGCAAAAGGAATTTCTTTTTGCGACCCGTCTGACTATATAAAAACCCCCCCCTAAAGTTACAGAAACTTTTTAAAAATAGGCAACATTTGAAAATATTAATAAAGTACCCTTAAAAAAGTTGTTCCAAATAAAATTGGTAAAAAAGGCCCCCCCTTATATACTTAATTACCATGAAAAGGGGAATTTCACTTGCGACCCGTCTGACAAGGGGAATACCCCCCCCTAAAGTTACAGAAATTTCTTATAACGGCAATATTGTGAAAATATTAATAAAGTCCCTTTTTAAAAAAGTTGTTCAAAACCAAAATTGGTAGCAAGGAGTTTATTATATGCTTAATCATCTTACAAAAGGAATTTCCGGGACCAGTCTGACTATATAAAATCATCCCCTAAAGTTACAGTAATTTTTTTATATGGGCAAAATTTTGAAAATATTTGTAAAGAATTTAAAAAAGTTGTTCCACAACTACAATTGGAACCGACGTGTTCATTATAACTTAATCACCATGAAAAAGGGAAATTTTCCCACTTGGACCCTTTCGGACTAATAAAATCCCCCCCCCTAAAGTTACAGAATTTTTTATATAAACATTTGAAAAATATTAATAAAGAATTTTTTCAAAACTAAAAGGAACCAAGGTCCCCCCATTATATTTAATCCCCCATGCAAAAAAATTGCGACCCGCCTGACTATATAAAATCACCCCCTAAAGTTAAAGAAATTTCTTATAAAGGCAATATTGTGAAAATATTAATAAAAATTTAAAAAGTTTTTTCCACAACTAAAATTGGCCTAAGGAAAAATTCATTATATACTTAATCACCGCCAAAGGGATTTCACCCGACCCGTTTGACTAATAAAATCCCCCCCTAAAGTTGCAGCCGTTACGTAAATTGGATTTTTTTTAATAATTTTAAAATTTTAAAAAAAGGTTCCACAAAAAAAATTGGTATAAAGGTACCTTATATTCAATCACCATGCAAAAGAATATCACTTGGACCAGTCGACTAATAAAATCACCCCTAAAGTTAAAAAGTAATTTCTTATATAGGCAAAATTTTTAAAAATATTTATAAATTTAAAAAAGTTGTTCCAAGAAAAAAAATTGGATAGGGTAGTTTATTATATGCTTAATCATCATACGGGGGATTTACTTGGACCCGCCTGATATATAAAATCACCCCCTAAAGTTACAGAAACTTCTTATATAGGCAACATTTTGAAAATATTAAAAAAAAATTACCCTTAAAAAAATTGTTCCAAAACTAAAATTGGTTGGCAAAATTTTTAAATATTTATAAAACCCTTAAAAAAGTTGTTCCCGACAAAAATGGGTAGAAAAGGTAGTTTATTAGCGACCCGTCTGATTATAAAAAATCACCCCTAAAGTTACATTAATTTGTTTATATAAAAATTTTGAAAATATTAATAAAGTACCCTTAGAAAAGTTGTTACAACTAAAATTGGTACTAAGGTACCCCCCAATTATATGTTAATCCCCCCATCCAAAGGGACAGCGCCCGTTCCAAAAAATCACCCCTAAATTTGCAGCCGTTACTTAAATTAGATTTTTTTTTAATAATTAAAAAAATACCCTTAAAAAAGTTGTTCCACAAAAAAAAATTGGTATGATACCAATCCCATGCCAAAGGAATATCACTTTCGACCAGTCTGATTATATAAAATCATCCCCTAAAGTTACAAAAAAAGGCCTTTGGAAAAAAAAAAATATTAAAAAAGTTGTCCCCTAAAAGGTAAAGGAGCTTATTATATGCTTAATCATCGTACAAAAGGAATTTCATTCACCCGCCTGACTAAAAATCACCCTCTGTTACAGTAATTTCTTATATACGCAATATTTTAAAATAATAATAAAGCAACCCAAGTTGTTCAAAACTAAAATTTACGGTACCTCATTATAAATTTAATCACCATGGGAATTTCTTTTTGCGCCCCGTTGATTATAAAATCACCCCTAAAGTTGCAGCCGTTCTTAAATTAGTTTTTTTTTAAATAATTTATAAAATATTTAAAAAGTTGTTCCACAAAAAAATTGGTATGAAGGCCTCATTAATACTTAATCAATGAAAAAGGAATATTTTAACCAGTCTGACTAAAAAATCATCCCCTAAATTAAGAATTTTTAAAAAAGGCAAAAATTTGTGAAAATATTAAAAAACTCCCTTAAAAAGTTGTTCCAAATAAAATTAAGGTACCCCTATTTTTATGCTTAATCATCGTACAAAGGAATTTCCTTTGCGACCCGTTCTGACTATAGAAAATAAATTTTTTCAGAATTTTTATATACGCAATAATTTTAAAAAAAAATTGAATTAAACAAATTGTAAAAAGAAACCCAAACTTAATTTAAAAGAATTTTCAATTTTTCCATTCCGTCTGACTATATAAAATCCCCCCCTTTGCGCCTTAAAATTAGATTTTTTTAAATAATTATAATATACCCTTAAAAAATTTTTAAAAAAAAATTGGTATGAAGGTACCTTTTTAAAATTTTTCACTTCATTATACTTTACTTTATAAATTTTTTTCAAAATATTCCTATATAAGAAATTACTGTAATTTTTTAGAGGATGATTTTCATAGTCAGACGGGTCGAAAATAAAAATTCCTTTTTGCATGGTGATTAAGTGTATAATGAGGTACCTTCATACCAATTTTTATTGTGGAACAACTTTTTAAGGGTATTTAATAATTATTTAAAAAAAATCTAATTTAAGTAACGGGTAAATTTAGGGGGTGATTTTATATATTCAAACGGGCCGTGAAATTTTATGGTATTAAAATAATGAGGTACCTTTTAAATTTTAGTTGTGGAACAACTTTTTTAAGGGAATTTATTAATATTTTAAAAAATTTTTGCTTATATAACAAATTAATGTCTTTAGGGGGTGATTTTCTATAAAGCGGGGCGGAAATTCCTTTGTATGGTGATTAAGGATATAATGTTACCTTGCTACCAAGGTCGTGGAACAACTTTTTTAAGGGTACTTTATTAATTTTTTTCACAATTTGCCTTTATTAAGAAAATTTCTGTAAATTTAGGGGTGATTTTCTTGAACGGGCCCAATTTCCCTTTTTTGTAAGTTTGATTAAGCATATAATAAGCTCCTTGCTACCAATTTTAGTTGTAACAACTTTTTAAAAGGGTACTTTACAAATATTTTCAAAATTTTGCCCATATAAAAATTACTTTAACTTTAGGGGATGATTTTATATAGTCAGACGGGTCCAAGGAAATTCCGATGGTGATTAAGGATAAAAACTACCTTGCTACCAAATTTTTGTCGTGGAACGACTTTTTTAAGGGTACTTTATTAATATTATCAAAATATTCCCTAAAAAATTACTGAATTTTTAAGGGTATTTTCTATAGTCAGACGGGTAATAAAATTTTTTGTATGGTGATTAAAAATAAGCTACCTTGCTACCTTTTTGTCTTGGCCTTTTTTAGGGACTTTATTAATATTTTAAAAATTTTGCGAGAAAGAAATTATTTGAAAACTTTAGGGATGATTTTATAAGTCAGACGGTCGCCGATATTTCCTTTTATTTGATTAAAATATAAGGTACCTTCATACCAATTTTTATTGGGAACAACTTTTTTAAATTATTTTATTTATTAAAAAATCTAATTTAAGTAACGGCTCCCAAATTTAGGGGTGATTTTAAATCAGGGGCGTGAATAAATCCCTTTTGGCATGGTGATTAACTATAAAATTTATATTTTATTAAATTTTAGTTGTAAAACTTTTTTAATTTTTATTAATATTTTCAAAATTTTTATATAAAAATTAATGTAACTTTAGGGGGTGATTTTTTAATCAGACGGGTCAAAAACCTTTTGTATGATATTAAGAAAAAAAAACTACCGGCAACCAATTTTATTTGGAACAACTTTTTTAAGGGTACTTTATTAATATTTTCACAATATTCCTTTATAAGAAATTTCTGTAACTTTATTGATTTTCTATGTCAGAGGGCGCAAGTTTCTTTTCAGGGAAAGTATTAATGACGTACCTTCATACCAATTTTATTGTGGAACAATTTTTTTTAAGGGTATTTTAAATTATTTTAAAAAAATTTAATTTAAGTAACGGCGAACTTTAGGGGTGTTTTTATATAGTCGAGGGCGAAGTCCTTTGGCATGGTGATTAATAATTGAGGTACCTTTAGAAAATTTTGGTTGGGGGAACAACTTTTTTTAGGGGTACTTTATTAAAAATTTTTCAAAATTTTCTTATAACTTTAATGTCTTTGGGGGTTTGATTTTTTAGTCAGCGGGTCAAAAGGGGAAATTCCTTTTGTATGATGATTAAGCAAAATAATAAGCTACCTTGCTACCAATTTTAGTTTTGGAACAACTTTTTTAAGGGTATTTTTAATTAATATTTTCACAATATTGCCTTTATAAGAAATTACTGTAACTTTAGGGGATGATTTTATATAGTCAGACTGGTCGCAAGTGATATTCCTTTTGCAAGGATTAAGTATATAAGAGGTACCTTCATACCAATTTTTATTGTGGAACAACTTTTTTAAGGGTATTTTATAATTTTTTAAAAAAAAAAAATCCTAATTTAAGTAACGGCTGCAACTTTAGGGGGTGATTTTATATGGGTCAGACGGGTCCCGGAAACCTTTTTGGCATGGTGATTAACTATATAATGAGGTACCTTAGTACCAATTTTAGTTGTGGAACAACTTTTTTAAGGGTACTTTATTAATATTTTCAAAATTTTGCCTATATAACAAATTAATGTAACTTTAGGGGGTGATTTTTTATAGTCAGACGGGTCGCATAATAAGCTACCTTGCTACCCATTTTTGTCGTGGAACAACTTTTTTAAGGGTACTTTATAAATATTTAAAAATTTTGCCAACCAATTTTAGTTGTGGAACAACTTTTTTAAGGGTACTTTATTAATATTTTCAAAATGTTGCCTATATAAGAAGTTTCTGTAACTTTAGGGGGTGATTTTATATAGTCAGACGGGTCGCAAGTTAAATTCCTTTTGCATGGTGATTAAGATATAATGAGGTACCTTTGGTCCAAATTTTTTTAGTTTTGGAACAACTTTTTTAAGGGTACTTTATAAATACAAAATTTTGCCTATATAAGAAATTTTAAAAACTTTGGGGTGATTTTCTATAGTCAGACGGGTCGAAAAGTGAAATTCCTTTTGCATGTTGTTTTAAGTATGCAATAAGGTCCCTTTTTCATACCAATTTTTGTTGTGGAACAACTTTTTTAAGGGTTATTTTATAATTTTTAAAATTTTTCCTATATATAAGAAGTGACTGCAACTTTAGGGGGAATTTTCTATAGTCAGACGGGTGGCAAGTGAAATTTCTTTTGCATGGTGATTAAGTGTATAAGGGAGGTACCTTTGTACCAATTTTTGTTTTGGCCTTTTTTAGGTTACTTTATAATTAATTTAATAGCATTTCTAATATAAGTAATGGCTGCAACTTTAGGGGCTGATTTTATATAGTCAGACGGGCCCAAATGAAATTCCTTTGCGGGTGGACCAAGTATGTAATAAAAGGTACCTTAATACCAATTTTAGGTGTGGAACAACTTTTTTAAAGGGTAATCTGCAAAGAGGTACCTTTGTGTCAATTTTTGTTGTTGAACAACGTACGATAATTACATAATAATTATTAGTTGGAGAAAAATTTTAAGAAAAATAAGTGTTTCTGAAATATTATATAACTAATATATAAATGATACTAAGAAATAAACAAGCGAAAATCATAATAATAAGCTGTCAAATTTAGCTGCTAACTTCACATTTTGGCTGCGTTAAAAAGGCTGCTAACTTCACTTTTTGGCTGCGTAAAATGGCTGCTAATTTCACTCCGGTAATGCTAAACTATACATTTTGTACTTGTCCCTATATCTACAATAAGCCAGAATACTTCTCCAAGTTGAAAATAGAAAAAACATTAAATTAACAGAAATCAAATAAATTATTATACTAGCTTAACATTTTATTTAGATAAAAACAAACAAAACCTACCCTTCGAACTTAATTAATAAACTATTTTAAACATACATTTTTTTCGTACTTGCAATGGGATATATCTTAAAGACGTCATAATAAGCATAGTAACTATATATGGAGAAAAATCAAATAAATTATTTTATTAGTTTACCAAAGTTTTATTTACACAGGAACTTGGGTAAAAATACAAAACTCACAAAAATATCGACCATTAAAATAGAAGGCTGTAAAGTGGTGCCATCTATTCTTTCCATATTATATCATATGATATAAAATCCAATATTACACAAAAATTTTAAATATTCTATGGTAGCATCGTTTAATAACCAACAATTTTGTGCAAAAAAAACAGTGAATGCTTGAATTTGACATTTGATGATGTCAACTTTATAGATAGTAACAAAGAATTATGGAAGTCCGGCTCTAAGCTACTATTCATTGCGCAAACTCGCGGGGCCAATCCCCCTATTCCCGCGTCCTGCACGCCTGGACAATTTTGTTCTACAGTATTGCCTTCCATACACCTTAAACTTCCTTGGTCGTCATTCATAATTAACCAACTAGCTCAGATCCAGCAAGAAGAATTCTCTGAACTTAAGTGTTAGATACGTCTCTGATTGGCGCATTTCCCGTCCTCGTTTCGTTTCTACGAACCAGGAATAAGCAAGGCTTTCAAAACAAGCGATGTTGCCAGTGTTAAGATTATACGATATTTTTAAATCGGTGGGTAAAAACTAGGTACTTTGGTTTTATTTAAAATGGCATATCGGGCCATGTTATTTATTTTCTCTCTATAAAAAGTTTTATTTTATGACTGGCGAGACTAACAAAAAAATAATTATTAAAATTCAGGCCGGGCCAGGTTTACTTAAATTGCAGTGTCTTACCTATTTACTATTCATTTTATAAAATGGTCGTATTTTTTAGGTTAAATTCAGTTTAATTTATTTTGCTTATGTATTAAAAAATCCCAATGCATAAAGCGTTATAATATTTTTAAAAATTACTTCCTATACCTACTTACGTCGTGAAAATAACTAGGTATTTGGCACTAAATTAAGTATTAACGGCACTTTTTTAACATGAAAAAAAATATTTTTTTGGACTATAAATTGGCCAATTTGGCAACATGCACCAAACATTTAACAGCAGATAAATGGTTGCTGGGCGAAGGCTATCTCAGCTGAGACCAATAGAAATAAAGAAGTGTGGTGGTTTACATTCAAATTATTTTGCTTGTGCAACCAGGGCAAACTAAATATACCTCTTTCTTCTTTTATTTCGATTAAACATAAAAGATATAGATACAATGAATGCGTCTTGGTGCCAAAAATATATTTGGTGCAGCCCAAAGCATTTGCTGTATGTGGGGAATAATAGGGAGTTTCTGGCACCCAATACTTAGGTAATAAATTAAATACGAAAAGGGAAAAATTACAAAATTGAATAACTGAAATCTGTCAATAAAAACGTGACGATTTATCTCTGTATCCACAAGTAGAACTATTTAAGATGTCATATGTCGTCTACGTCCAGAGTGAGATTTAAAGAGACACCTACAGTTTTTATATATGTATGACCCAAAATTACTTTTTTTCGCGTTTTCTTGCCTTTAGAAATTTGGTTCTTTTCCCAAGATTACACAAAGATTACACAGATTACACTCAGGATTACACGTATTACACCGGGATTACACAGATTACACGGATTACCCGGAGATTACACGGATTACACAGAGATTACAGGGATTACACAGAGATTACACGGATTACACACAGCGTGTACACCAGATTCTCGCTGCGGTTTCCCCTCGGTCCACCCCCGTATGAATATTGCCCCAGTGAGGTATAATTTGTTAATGTAAGTAAAAATTTCTATTTTTTTGCAAATTTAAAGTTCTTTTTACCTAGTGAAATAAACCTTTTTTAGTGTTTTTCTGGGTTCATGTTGCACCCAAAATTTAAAATATTAGTGTGAGACAATAGGAACAATCGGTTTCTGTAGGGGTCCTTTTTTTGTCCTCCCTAAGTATGTACTTTGACTACCAAAGGACACGTTACCCAGTCTGATTCAAGAAAATGGCGTAAGGAATCACCCACTTTCACGCTCGCCTTCACGGTACTTTTAGATGGAAGGGTGAATTCCTCTTGGATCTTCGGTTATAAAAATTGAATTTCACGTACTTAAAACTTTTAGAAAACAGCTTTTTGCTTGCTCTGTAAACTGCGCCACTTCTATTACTTCTTCTTGTTTTTACTATTTTTTTTTTAATTAGCTTTAAGCCGCTTAGAAAAATACACATACATATTTTAAATTACACTAACTTTCGCAGTGGATGAAGCCATTTTTTATTTGGGTTAAATGTTCGCCCCTTCAATTTTTTTTTTTTTGAGACAACAGAAGTCTAAAGCTACGTTTACATTTGACAAGTTTACTGGCGAAAAGTACTTGCCACCACTAAACTTGCTTGTTGTTTTGCATTTACATATTTTCAAGTTTATTTGCTAAGTAGTTAAAAAGAAAATGGCTCCTTCAGCCGTAATGCGTGCTGCTGTTAGTGTTGTAAGTGAAATTGTGAATAATTTAATAGTTATGTTTCAAAGTAGGAAAAACAGAAAAAAAACGAGTTTGGATTAGAGATTGGATAAGACGCAGAAATAGTCTGGGTGGGTCAGAACGACTTTTAAAGGAGATATCAAGTGAAGATCCCGATTCTTATAGGAATTTTATGAGGATATCTTATCAAAAGGTTGAAGAACTGTTAAACCTAATTAAACCTAAACTTACAAAGTCTAATTCCTTTAAAAAATTTCAAATGCGTTTTCTCGTGTTAACCTATTCATGTGTTCTTTTCTTTTAATTTTATATTCCACAAAATTTCATATTTTTCGTATATGTTTAAAAATGAAATTATTTAATTTTCTTTCCACTTACTCACTATAAATAGAAATTTCACTTGTTCGGATCCGTCTACACTTGGAAAGTACAAATAAAAATTCGGCGTAGCGGCAAGTAAACTAGCCGATCCTTCAACTTTTGGCAAGCGCTTGCCGGCAAGTCTCAAGTGTACTTTCCTGTGGTTTACACATGACATGTTTAGTGGTGGCAAGTACTTTCCGCCAGTAAACTTGTCAAGTGTAAACGACGCTTAAGGAAGTTGGGATAGGTTCATAAGGAAAATAATGGCATTTGGCACATTAAAAATTATATTTTTTAAAATACGCAATATGTGAACTTGAGTGTGAACTGTTCTGAAAAATCCTCGGAAAAATCATACATAATTAGTAGATAAACATTTCACATATTTTCTTGCAAAATGTTTCAAAAGTGAAATAGTATTTAACAGGTACTGTTTTGCAGTAATCAGTCATAATTACTCCTGACTCCTGAGAACCGCAAAAAAAATAAAGCAAAAATTTTTCTAGCAGATTTCTGCCAGACGAAACTTCATAACTCTTGAAGAACTTAAACTGTCTCTGAATTTATCGACTGCAGGTTATAAAAACTCGGTACAGCCAGATTTTGTTTAAGGTAATACCTAATATGGTTACAAAAAAAAAAATGTTGCAATTACTAAATCAATATGTTGGTGATGGGATTTGGCTTAGACAAAGACCATTGATTTTTACAACTTTTAATATCGTTAAAGTTACTTATTGACGTTGTTCTACCACATTATACTTGGCCAATCGATAAGATGAACAAAGCTATCCTCTTGTCTCGTCTCGAGCACTCAAGAGAAAATGTCTCCGTGAGTATTTTCTTCTCTTACTTAAGAGACCACTCCTTCTCGTCTAATTTCATTCATGTAAAAAATATGATTTATGTAAATACCAAGGTAAATACATTAATCTAAGTACTTAAAGTTAAAATTGAATAATTTATGCTTCCATAAAATTTAGGAAATATGCACATTGGTTTCTAAATTTAATATATTTATATTTTATCGAGTATTTTATATTATATATTTTATATTAAAATATTTTAATAATACATTGTCCAAAAATTTGTGGAAGTCAGCAACCTAAAAAAAAATAAACGAAACCTATATAGAATATATTCCTCGATGACACTCGAGGGGGAAACCACCTAGGAATTATTCACCAAAGCCGGAGGCATTACAGAAAAATACGGGGTATTATTGAGAAATACGGGGTATTATTGGGCAATACGGGGTATTATTGGGCAATATGGTGATTACAAGGCAATATGGGGTATTACAAGGAAATACAAGGCAATATGGGGAAATATGGGGTATTATTTACAAATA
>JAHBCN010023599.1:0-12481 GCA_019359885.1 Listronotus oregonensis | reverse complement strand
GAGAAAATTTTTCCCCCTTTGTATATCCCATGGGTCCCCGGTTTTTATATAGTTAGACGCTGGCATGGTCATGAAACTTTTTTTTCAAAAATTTTTTCAAACAATTTCTGTATGCGCAGTGCCTGCTGTACCCAGGTAGGCAGGCAATCAGTCAATTACACACCCATCTGTCTAAGGTCCGGTACAACGCGCGGTGCCGCAGCGGTCCGCAACGGTACCGCAACGGCTGCCGCAAAAATTGATACACACCATAGGCCACGACTTGACGCTGTTATCGGAGATGGATGTTGTTGTTTGCAAAAAACCGTGCAATGTTTGCTTTTTTTGTGTACAAAATGTAAATTCGAAAGATCCACAGACGCTATTGGTTCATTATAATATTATTGTATATTATATAAATTAATATTATTGTCTTTGTCCTCCATCTCATCGAATCCTTCACAAAATTCACGCCCAATAATCACCCATGCTTTTTCTTTTTATTTCTTTTAATCCTTCAATATGGCATTCCAAATTTGAGGATGCTTTTGCTCTGCACCAATAAACAATTATTTCGCCATTTCGCTTTTTCCGGCGAAAAAAAACCGCGCGTATGTACCGTTCGATTAAAAACAATGTACTTAGAGCCGTACTTGCGTGTGCGGTGTCGCTGCGTTCCCGCGGGAAGTGGCGGCGAAATATGCATGCAATACGAACGCGCGTTGCCGCGACGTTACCGCTTGCATGTGTGCATTGCGTCATATTTTTTTTAGTATCACAGACCGCAATTGCGGTACCGCTGCTATAAAACGCGTGTGTGTACCGAGCCTTATCTAGACAACTATGTGAAATTTCTACCTGAATCAAATAAAACATATCATGGACTCTTGGACTATGGTTTAAGTAGTTTGTGCTGATTGTGAGACCATAAACAAGAATATTATGGCTGATTGTAAGACAAACAAAACGCGACGTAAAACTTGTCCCTTTTTTTTTTTAAAAAAAAAAAAAAAGCTAACTTAAAAATTTACCCAAATTTAAAGGTGTATAGTGTGGCAAGTTTTTTTATTTGGGGAAATTTTAATGAAAAAAATCCCGGGGGCAAAACAATATTAGGAAATTTTTTATTTTTTTACGGGTCCTTGTTTGGTTTTTTTTTTTAGAATGTAAGGGTTATTAATTATAGAAGGCCTTTTTTTTACCAATGTATTCAATTATTCTAAGAATTAAGACTCTATTTGTAAAATAGATACAAAACAAATATAAAAACAATATAACTTATAAAACAAATAACCCATAAGAAAAGACTATAAATTAAACTTAAGAACACCAGACATCTTAATAATATAAATGTTCGATATATGTCCTCCGTTGTTTTCGAAACAAGACCGATGCCCCCTTTTTAGTCTTTCCAGAAAGTGCCTTATAATATTGTAATCCTGTCTAAGTCTGTCAATTTCATTCACAATTTTTTGCTGTAGCTCATCGATATTTCTATTGGGCCGCAAGGAAGTTCAAAGGTGTATGGAAGCCCAATACTGTAGAACAAAATTGTCCAGGCGTGCAGGGCAGCGGGAATAGGGGGGTTGGCCCCGCGGCATTTGCGTAATGAATAGTAGGTCAGGGCCGGATTTCCATAATTCTTTGTTACTATCTATAAAATTGACATCATCAAATGTCAAATTCCAACATTCACTGTTTTTTTTTTAATTTTTTGCACAAAATTGTTGGTTATTAAAGGATACTACTATAGAATATTTAAAATTATTGTGTAATATTAGATTTTATATCATCTGATATAATATGGAAAGAATAGATGGCGCCACTTTACTGCCTTCTATTTAAATGGTCGATATTTTTGGAAGTTTTGTATTTTTACCAAAAATCTTTGTAGATAAATAAAAACACGATTTTTTAAAATAAATTTCAAACATTGTATGATAGTATTATGTACTTATCACCAATTTTGTGATAAAAGAAGGGCAAGATAGTGTAAATGAGTTTAATCTAATCCTAAGATTCTGGTTGTACATTAAAAAGTGAAAATTTTTATAACTGCTTTTTAGGCATATACTTTTCACTAATAACAAACATTCATGAGACAGAATAACAGTGGTTAAAAATGTTTAGTAACCTTTGGTACCTGAGTATCCATTGTAATAATTGTAAATATTATGTGTGTACAGTATGTCGAGCTTAAAAAGTTGATAATGCAAGATTAAGAAACCAAAAATCTAATTTATTTTTAAACAAATGGTATTGTCTCGAAAGTTGCCTCCTCTCAGATTTTGATCAAATTTGGTATACAGGGGTTTTTTGGGGCGCTGATTACATATCTTTTCGGCAACGTTTCGTTTCCGAGATCTTCATCATCAAAGTTGAATTCATTCAATTAGAGGGACCTGTATATATTAAAATTTGCCTGGTCTGCCCAGTAATCAATAATTTTGATCCTTTAAAAGAGTGTACTAAATTATAAAAGTACCTAAATGTAAACCTTATTTCTTTTTAATAATCCACAGAAATACACAAACATTGTGGAAATCATCTAAAAGATAGTTAAGATTGCCTTACTTTTCTCACTAATATTTCCTATGAAAATTTCATTTTCTATAATTCATAATTGATATATTATTATTTATTCGGTTACCTAACGTTACGTCTTATAAGAAGCACCTAATTTAAATATAAAAAATACTTACCTAAAGTTAAAAAGACGGGTATGTTACCCTTGGATTTGCAAGACAAAACCATACAACCTCTAGTTATTTTGTTATGATATTATAAGTAACAAACAATAAACACAAAATTATAGTTACAATTTAATAAACACTAATCACTAAAATAAGAAGGTTTTGATAAATCCAAAAACGGTACTCCGGCTCTCATAAAATTATAATGTGTTGGCTAACTTCACACTGATTTATCAGTGTATAAGTAGGCAACACATTAAATTATTTCGTGGAATGTTGTTATTGCGCAGAATCGGCGGGGCCAACTCTGACAGTTATTTTCATACTGGGCTGGACATTTTTTGATCGAATGGGCCATAGCATTGGGCTTCCATACACCTTTAAACTTCCTTGTTGGGCCGTTGATAAACTACGTTTTTTAAATGGTCCCATAAAAATGTATCCATTGGTGTGATATCTGGGCTATTGGGTGGCCAATGAAGTGTTCCGTTACGGCCAATACACTCCTGTAGCGCCCATTCAAATATACTACCACTTCTCGAAGGGCATGAGGTGGAGCGCCATCCTGCTGCCAAATAATATTTATTGTAGATTTGCAATGGCAATCCTTCCAAGAGGTCCTCGATATCGTTTTGAAAAAACTGAAGGTATCTTTGGCCTGTTAAAGAGCCACAATAAAATAGCGGTCCAATAATTTGATTTCCTAACATCCCACACCAAACATTAAGCGAGCTCCTACCTTGAAACTTTATCATTTCATATTTATGAGGGTTAGCTGCTCCCCAGTAATTTGTATTTCTCCGGTTGTATATTTCTGATATTGTAAATGACGCTTCATCAGTCCATAATATTTTATTGTATAAGTTGTTGTCCTCGTCTTGCTCTCTCATCAACATCGAAGCAACAAATCGAAAACGAAGTTCTTTTTTTCTTGAGTAAGGTACTGAACGGGAAGGATACAATATGGTTTGATACCAAATTTTTTCGGAGTTCTTTGAACTGTTCCATAACTGACCCTTCGGAGCTCTAGGCCATACCTTACTTCTCGTACTGCCTGCGGAATAGAACTCATCGGATGTATCCTAAAATATTGAACAATTGCTCGATTTCTTATGTTTTGTCTTCTTATATTTCTTCGCCTATCTTTCAATGTTTTTGTTTCTTCAAATAGTCTTAATTCTTGTATCCACTGAAATGCGTCTCTGGAAACTCTCGAAAAATATCTTTCCGTTTCTCGAGCATTTTCTCCGCTTTTGTAATATAATTTTACAATGTGTAGACGGTCTTCTAACGAATATTTCATTTTTTAACGTTATTTGTTCCTAATTCATGGAAAATATAAACAACTTTTAAACTTTATTTTTTTAGTTGTCTGAATGACACTACCGTTAAAGTGTGAACAGGTATCCGTATCAATATTTCAGGTGTTAATGACACGGTAGACGAATTTTTTTTTAATTTAAACGTGCAGAAAATGGATCATTTTGAATTAAAAAAATATGATTTTAGATTAAAAGATGTACGAGGAATCGGATAATCACATAAAAAATATGGCATTCCATTTAAAAAAATATTAAAATGACCCCTAGCAGTTTTATTTGATGTTCAATTATTTTACATTAATCATTTTTGGATTCGGAGGAAAAATTATATATGATGGCTATTTCACTTTTTTTTATAAAAGTACAGGTAGAGTCAAAAAAGCGGCCTGTCTAGTCCACGTTGAATAACCCTGTACAGCTGTAGGTATTTAATATTGAAACATATTTATTTAGTTTGAAATAAACTCTCTAGAACTTTCTAATAAACGCAACCTATGCTAATCGGTGGGTTAATTTGTCTGTTGATAATCTGTTTTGTCTCGCATTGTTTTGTCTCACGCTGTTTTGTCTCAACATTTCAATGTATGTAAAAAAGGCTTTCTTCATGGATCATTAAAAAAAAATTAGCTTACAATATCAAGTATACAGGGTGTCCCAAAGGTAATGGGACACAGAGCAACTGCAGGTTCCTTAGGTTGTAATACTGCAATTTACGTAAACCTGCCTTATCTCAAAGTTGATAATAACCAAGACACAGGATGTCAAACTCTCAATTTTGTTTTCTTTTTTTTTTGTAAGAATTCTTTAACTATTTGATATAGTGGTACAAAATTGGGGATCTGGGAGTTGTTTGAGGCGAGAAATTCAAATTCGTCCATGCTTTAAATGTTGTTAGTAGAGGGCGCCAGCTACACACTTGTTTTAGATGGCATAACTTTTTTCAAGCTTAATATATTGACCTGTTTATTAAAAAATATGGTACTATAATTTCGATTTAAAGAACCCCGCAATGTTCTTATGGAACATGGGTTTCGGCCAATTGTTTTCAAACTTTGCATGGTGATAGTTCCTAACACGTTGATCAAAAGTCTACACGGTCACAAAACCCGAAAACTTCTTCAACACCCCCAAAAGTCACTCGGGATTTGGAGACCTTTGGGGAGTGGAGGGGTTAGGGGGGTTTTCGGGTTTCGTGCCCGTAAAGACTTTTGATCAGCGTGTTGAAAACTATTACTGGTAATTGTCTCGAAAGTTGCCTCCTCTCCGATTTTGACCAAATTTGGTATACGGGGGTTTTTTGGGGCGCTGATTACGAATCTGAAAAAATATTTTTTGCAACGTTTCGTTTTCGAGATATTCATCATCAAAGTTGAAAATCAAACTAACCTTTTTTACACTATTCCTCCTTCTTTTTGCACAGAATTCTTGATTTTTACACTACATTGGCACATAATATTTTAAAAACACCTTTTAAAAACTTGTTTTTATATCTATTTTACACCTTTTTTCCATTTAATTGCAAACCTCCACTTTCACACGTCGGATCGTGGCCGCAACCATGTATACACTAAGGAATCATGGCTGCCCAGCTTAAACCTGAAGCAGCGTTCACTAACTACGACTAGTTGATGCACTCTCGGCAAATCCCTTTGAAGTGGGGTTTCTAACAGCGCGGCCGCCGGTCACAATGGTCGTAAATTATTTATTGCTTCGGCGGGCTGGCCTTTGTGATACGAGGGTAAAGCGTGGACTGGTGTTAATGATGAACCGATACGGGGGGCGTTTAAAATTTTCAGGAATATGTATTAAATATTTAAAAATTTTCAGAGTGAATAGTATTTTATTATTGTTATAAAAATAATCTATTAAAATAAAAAATATTTAAAATATACTTTTGCTTATTAAACACTTACTTAACATACTTAGAAAAATCATCTAGATGCGACATTACTTTATATATGATAAATATATAATTATTATTATTATTATTAGGGAACAAAGCTTTATACATACATGTAAACTCCAGAAAGGCATATTAGGGTTACTAATATTGTCTTACATACTTACGTTTCTTAATGATACAAGTGTCCAAAGAAAATTTTTTAAGGCTCGCAGGTAAAGGTTTGTGTCTCTTAAAAATAACTTCTAACACAAAAATAATACCACATAAAATACACAAAAAAAGTTAAAACATTTATTATACTTTATTTTTAAAGCTTTAAAAAATCAGTTTGAACAGATACATCAATATTTGACTGGCAATAATTGGTACTTGAAGGTCCTGCTTCCCTATAATCTGCAATCCAAAACTCTAAATAATTTCGAACTATGATTAGTTAAACGAAAAAAGTTGGCAACGCAAATAATAAATTAATAATTTGTAGGTGCAGCTATAAAAAAAACAGAGAAATAATATTTGATTACCATTTTATGAACCCCTTGCAATTAGAAACTATATAGTATGTTGTATCAATAAAAAGTCAGGTAAAGATATCGTAAACACTATACAAGACGTGTCTGCAAAACTACTCTTCATTATATGTATTTATTTTTAATTTCCATTTATCAAAATCTACCTAAAATCTAGAGGAAAAACCCAGTGCCCATAAGAAACCTAAATTTTACTGCATTATTGCAATAATTTATTTTTCGGTCTGTTTTATTTGGGATACTTTTTGGAAATTTGGACCACTTCGATCCATACCCGGGGTATAACGAGCTGACCTTGTTCAGCCCTATTGACTCCTATGAACTTGGAGATCACCTGCAACAAACAAAAAGAAAACCCTCCAAAAAAGCCAAAAATCAAAAATACTAATCTACGTTTCGGTGGCAAGTCGGCCATATTAAAAGTTACGAGTTTTTTGCACTCTTTAACCATACATATAAAATATTATTAACTGAACTAATAGGCCAAAAACAGGTTTCAATTTGAAAAAAAAAATGTGGCTCACTTTCACTCTAATAACATTAAGGAACAGATAATACAGAAACTGTTTTCCTAGTAGCTCATTATTTTATAATCTTATGTCTTAAACTATAAATAATTAAGTTAAATCCTTACCTTCTTTCATCTTTTGCACAACGAAAAAATAAAATACCTTTTGTCACAACCCTCCACAGAACAGTGTCTACCAGACATAATTATTAATAAAAAAAACAACAAAAAATACTAGTAATACCAACAAAAACAAATAATAATATTCAGCACAGTAAGCTATTACAAGACCACTCTATAGAAAATCGCACCGTAACTAGGTTCGGCCACCGTGTACAATTCGAAGAGAACGACTCTACTTGCTTTGGCCAGGAAGTGGCCAGCCGCCAGGCGGGGTAGGAGGAACCTGATTTTCAATATGGCGTCGAGAGACTCAACTAGTCGTAGTTAGTGAACGCCTGAAGCTTCGCAATTTAATGGAAAAAAGGTGTAAAATAAATAAGAATATAAGGTTAAAAAAATCAAGAATTGTGTACAAAAAAAAGGGGGGAATAGAGTGAAAATAAGGTTAGTTTGATTTTCAACTTTGATGATGAATATCTCGAAAACGAAACGTTGCCAAAAAATATTTTTTCAGATTCGTAATCAGCTCCCCAAAAACCCCCGTATACCAAATTTGGTCAAAATCGAAGAGGAGGCAACTTTCGAGACAATTACCCTATTACTTTGCAAAGTTTGAAAATAATTGGCCGAAACCCATTTTCCATGGAAAAAGTGCGGAGTCCTTTCAGGTGCGTTTATCTCGAAAACAGTTGCTCTTAGAATTCCAAATTAGATATACATTTTTGATGCAGAAGAAATTATAGATACTTATTTTTTAAAAACAGATAAATTTACTGTATTAGCCAAATCAGAATAAATAATTATAAATATAAATAGTACCCTTTCAATTTTCACAGCTTCAAGTATTCTTGTAGCTTTAATATTTGTTTTTGTCTATGTACTAGCTGCTTTAGTATACAGGGTGTCCTATTTTCGTGTGTTTTACGGGGTTTTCGCTTATGAGTGAAGTTACAAATATGCGGTTTTCGCGACACCGTGCTACTTTTTTTTCAAACGAAAGATGCCGCAAACAGATTTGTCCTAGCCCGTTAGTTTCTTCCCTACAGGGTGATATTAAAAAAGTTGTATTTTCGGTTACCCCTCGTATCTCAGGTATCTGATAACTTATCGAAAAGATATAAACGGGCCCTTATAGAACTTTTTACGCAGAATACAGTGGCGTACTTGAAATTTTTCTCTGATTTACTTTCTTTGAGATATTAGCCAAAGTTGCACTTTTTTAAATGGAACACCCCGTATATTTTTTCGTCATATTATTTGCCACACTGAGAGCTTCCTAAAAAAAGAATATAGTTGGAAACTTATTTTTATAAACAGCATGAAAACATGCAATTATTTACTTTTTAACATAGGCGGCTTTGGTTTAAATTAATGACAGTCAAATTAATCAACGTCAAATGATTGCTATTGAATTTTTTA
Source organism: Listronotus oregonensis (assembly GCA_019359885.1). Lineage (NCBI taxonomy): Eukaryota > Metazoa > Arthropoda > Insecta > Coleoptera > Curculionidae > Listronotus > Listronotus oregonensis. The sequence goes on along the minus strand of JAHBCN010023599.1, from coordinate 4,007 downwards.
ATGTTAGTTCCTAGATTATCGTTATCATTTATCTAAAAAATATGGCACAAAACCAAAATTTTGAACATTTTGAAAAGTATGATATGAATAGATGTTTCATATTATCCAACGAAGACGTCGATGAGGCGGCGGAACTTTATCTAAATAGGTACGTTAGAATAACGAATAACATTTTTTTCAAATTTGACTTTTTTCTCGATTTCTACATAGATATCCTGAAAGCATATTTCGTAAAATACAAAACAATCTAATTCAATATGGGTCATTTAATAAACCTAGGCCGAAAAATTATAGTAAAGATAATGAAGTAGCTGAAATAAATGTTTTGGCATCAGTTGAAAATACCCCAGGGACATCTTCCAGGCAAATAGAAGAAATTATCGGAGTATCCAAAACAAAAGTCGAAAAAATAACGACATAAATTCAAACCTTACAAGTATAAAGTTGTGCACAATCTTCATCCTGACGATCCTGAGCGGAGAGTGGAGTTTCTGTAACTGGTTTCTCAATATGTGTGAAAGGCAGAATAATTTTAAAAGGAAGATCATTCTGTCGGACGAAGCCCATTTTACCAGTGCGGGTATCCTCAATAGGAATAACTCAAGGTTTTGGAGCCAGGAAAATGAACACGTTATTTTTCCCAGGGAACGCCAGGAAAGGTTTGGATTCAATGTTTTTGTTTCATTTTGGGAAGAAGAATTGAATATTGTATTTACCAAGGAAATTTGAATTCTGATAGATACATACAAATCCTTCAAGAAAAGCAATGAATATTATGGAAGATATTCCCGTGGTTCAAGTAAATGACATCTATTTCCAACAAGATGGAGCTCCGGCTTACAACTCCCACGTGATACAACACTGGTTGGAACAGCACTTTCCTAATCGATTTATAGCCACGCACGGACCTATTCGATGGCCACCACGATCTCCGGACCTCTCAGTTTTATATTATTTTTTGTGGGGATATTTAGAAGGATAAAACAATTGAGGAATTAAGAGAGGCCACGGTAAATGCCTTTAGAGAGTTGCGAGCCCGCTCTTTCATATTTGAAAATGCTTTAAGAAGACTACAGACGCTATGCCAACAATGCATAAGACATGATGGTCACCAATTCGAACAGTATTTATAAAATTAGTAGTTAAGTTTGTCTTTTAAGGCTAAGTACAATTCTAGCGTAAAATTGTTATTTTTATCCATTAGGTTGTCTTGTTAATAAATGTTTATATTACTAGATTATTTTTTGGTGCGAGAAGGCATTTGACGTTGATTAATTTGACTGTCATTAATTTAAACCAAAGCCGCCTATGTTAAAAAGTAAATAATTGCATGTTTTCATGCTGTTTATAAAAATAAGTTTCTGACTATATTATATTTTTAGAAAGCACTCAGTGTGGCAAATAATATGACGATAAAATATACGGGGTGTTCCATTTAAAAAAGTGCAACTTTGGCTAATATCTCAAAGAGAGTAAATCCGAGAAAAATTCAAGTACGCCACTGTATTCTGCGTGAAAAGTTCTATAAGGGCCCGTTTTTATCTTTTCGATAAGTTATCAGATACCTGAGATACGAGGGGTAACCGAAAATACAACTTTTTTAAAATCACCCTGTAGCGAAGAAACTAAGGGAGCTAGACAAATCCGTTTGCGGCATCTTTCGTTTGACAAAAGTAGCACGGTGTCGCGAAAACCGCATCTTTGTAACTTCACTCACCACAAATAGGACACCATGTACAGTAGGTTTATTTGTAAAATCTATATCTTATAAATTTATTTATTTTTTAGTCATAACACACAAGAAGCTACCAACAGACGACACAGCTAAGGCCAAAATTAAAGATAAATCTTCATTTGCTAAAAAAGCTGGTCAAGAACTCAAAACAGCTGTCGTGAATATCAAAAGTATATCCTGGCCTCGCTACCGAGAACTATTTCTTATAAAAGGTTTCTACGATATCAGTATAGCAACAATATTCTCAAACGTTGGTCTCATACTCCTAACAGAATTTCAAGTGAAAGGCCGGATAGTTGGATACGTATTCCTTATGATTGGTATTTGCCGAATCCTAGCAACTGTTCTCAAACTAAAATTAAAGAAAAAAATGGCAGGAATTTCCGACTATAGCAAAATATTTTACGGGGGAACAATTCTGCTGGTATCCTACATAGCCATGGCTTTATCCGCATCAATAAACAGTTTTCTAGTATTCCTAGCAATAATGTGTATAGTAAGAACCTTTATGGACACCACACTGACGGAAATGATCACAACGAAAACAATGAAGAGTGACAGAGGAAAGGTGATCGCGGCATATGACAATATGTTTCCTTTTTCCATGTTTGTAGCTCCTTTGGTGAGCGGAATTGTGGCAGAAGCATTTGGACAAAGGATTCTGTTGAGCTTCGCAGCTATACCTATTTCTGTAACCGTTTGGGTGGCATATCAGCAAAGAAAAAAGACTGAGTAAAATTTAATTTAGTTAAAACGAAATCGATATAAAAAAATTTAGTTAAGTTTATTGATTATTGATTAATTACGACAATAAATAGATATTTTAAGTTCGTCTAGTTTATTTTTCTACATAGTAGTCTGTGGCAGCAATCACTTCAGACCCAAAGGCAATTTTTTACCAGCAATAAATGTTTTCAAATTCGGAAACAAACGGAAATCAAATGGAGCCAAATCTAGTGAATAAGTTGCATGAGAAAAAAGCTCAAAAATATGAAAATATTTTATAACTGCAAGTATCCCAATTTTTTCTATGCTTAAAAAAATGTGAAACTTAACCACCACTATAAAATATAAACCAATTGACGCCTCTCTCCAAACTTTGAAGACAAACTAGCAAAGCATAAGGTTAAAAGGTTATTTAAATATGCCGTCAAATGACGGCAACTCGCGCCCTCTATGGGTTAGACCCATAGAGATAACACAATAAACACCAACTTACGGTCAGACATTGGAAAAGGACGTAACGCGTAACTAAAGTTGATAATTTCTGTTGCCAGCTTGAAAAAAAATTTAAACATTTCTTAATAAAATTGCCTTTAAGTTCTATATTTATAATAAAAAATGGGCATAGAAATAAATAGATGACTAGATTTGGCTTTAAAAAATAAATAATTAGAAGATAATTTTGCTACATTAACCCTTTTTAATGTATTTTTATTTAGTTAAATACGTTTCGCATTGCTACATTTCGCTGGCGAAGGAAATTTCGCGGGCGGAATGTGGCAATGCCGCTTCAACGCGCGTAGGAATTTTACAAACCTGCACGTTGATAAATTGAATAAACAGATTACGTGTAGTGCGACGTTGCCTTGGGTTTCTTTAAGTGCTTTGTGGTGTTTTTATTAAAACTATCTGTTAGAACTATTTACAAACTTATATTAAAACTCTAAAATGGTGCGTGAATGTGTTTTGTGTAAAAAATTGGACTATTTACACGAAGATGTGTCTTTTCATAGGTAAGTTAGGTTCTGTTCGCTAGGCAATGTTTTTACAAAGGTCAGTGGCGTAGAATTACAATAGCCTGAAGCAAAGTAACAAGACCAAAAGTAATTTATGCATTGTACTTGTTTTATTTTATTAAAATATTATCGAATTTATTAGTTTGTGACTGGGTTTATTATATTGTGGGAGAAATTATACATTATACAAAAGAATCATCTAATATTTTAGGTTTCCCTCAGATCCAATGACAAGAAACATTTTGTTTTCTCTTGTGGGACAGTGAAGAGGGACAACATTTACCAAAGCACCCTGTGCTATGCTTGGACCATTTTGATCAACAGGATACTTTGGTTAAGGCAAACAATAGCAAATATTTAAGGCCTGAAGCCATTCCAAAAATCATACATCATTCTTAATGATAACCATTCAATGGATCTTACCAAAATAATTCTAATGAAATTCTTTAAAATTCGTATACATTATGAAACAATAAAAATCCTGGATGAAGCAAAATAAATTAAACGAGTATAAAAAACCAAAACTATTTTAT
>JAHBCN010023598.1:0-12492 GCA_019359885.1 Listronotus oregonensis | reverse complement strand
ATAAAAGAAACATAATAACTAAACCTAATAAAACTATTCCACCCATATTCCCAACGTGTGACATAAGTTTTAAAAGTAGAAAAAAGGAACCAATCGTATCAGCATGCCCTTTTGAAAAATGAAAATTGGCTATACGCTGATCATTTATTGATAGGTTTTACCGGATGAATGCCGTTAATTAAGGTAGTTCACTCGCGACAGTCGTAGACAAAATTATCGCCTTATAGTAAGTAAAATCCGAGCCCATTCATAAATCAAACCGAGACTGGGATGAGCATCTTTTATATTCGTCTCTTCCATGCCATCCGTGCCAAACTTGCCCATCTTTCTCTTACAAAAATTCAGTTCGGATTATTATATTTGTTTCTATTTTAATTTAATTTGTGATGCATTATTTTGAATGGACCCCAAATTTGGCGCTGTTTCAATTAACATCGGCAACACTGTTACTTGCCCCCAAATACTCTAATATAGTTCTATGTACTACACTGTTGCCAAGTTACCAAAAACTTCCCCCAAATGCTATTTAAGGAATGTCACACGTTGCGAATACAAATGGAATAATGACACTAAAAGTGCTTTATTAGATTTAGTGATTATAGATTCCACCAAGTAACGATTAAATCAATTAGAAACATAATATGTGTGCCCTTTTCCTCGAGAATGCGTGTAAAAAGCCCTACAGGGTGCGTTCAATGCTGAGTCGCCCGAGCGGTCCTCGACACGGCCACCGACTGACCTGGCCCAACCAGTGGGTGGCTGTGAACTGGGATGTCAACGTCCACCTCTTCCGATTTCTCTTCGCCCTCCGAGGACGTCGTCCGGTCTACTGACGAACCACAACAAATCGACATTCGGTCGCCCCGTCGACTGATGGGCGACCCGCTGCCGCTCTCAGTGTTCTCGCAACACTTCGACGTTTCCCCGTCGTCGTCCGTGCCGCTGCTCCCTTCCGGGCTGGTTGGACTTTGGTCGCCCGTTTGGACGTGGCCGCCCTTTTGATTTTGGTGATCGGGCGGGCGCCCGCGCCCACCTAAAAGACCTAGACAGCAGTCACAGGCGCCCGCGCAGCCCAAGGCGCGCATGTGGCGCCGTGTGGCGCTTCTCTGCCGTCTCCTGCCTAACGTAAAGCGCCTTCTGGTATGTTGTTTGTGCATGGAGTCATCTAAGACGCGCAAAGTTTAATTTTTTATCAACACTGTATAAAATTATTAAAATATTTACCCTCTCTGTCGTGTTATATGTTGTGTGAACAGTTAAGAATATAAAATTATGGATGTAAGTTTAAAACTGAAAACAAATTTGACAAATAAGTTCAGTTGTATTCATAAAAAAAGGCGTACAAGTGTTAGAAGAAGGTATCCAGCCCCATTTTTACCAGTGGCGAGGGATTCGGTCATCTGTAGATTTGCCGATGACTAGAGACAATTTTAAAAATATTTTTTAAATAATTTGCAAGGAATTTTAAAGCAATATAATCATAATCATATGATACTGACAGGAACACGCATCAGAAATGTCGAGAAACCATTGATAAATGGAAGGAATCGCTAAACTTTGGCGCTCCGTAAGCAGACCTATTCTGTTGTCACGTCCTTCCACTCTACTCTTTCCTAAGCATGCTGTCAACATAGCAAAAAAATCGCCGGATTTGGAGATTCCCGGCAGTCGGCAGGAATCGTTCGGTTTCTGTCGGAAAACTTCGGGTCTCAACAAGGTAACTATCCAGTCCACACGGCTTATGCAGTAAGGGAATGGAACATATTTACAATGGTTTCAAACCAAGGAAGTTTAAAGGTGTATGGAAGCCCAATGCTATGGCCCATTCGATCAAAAAATGTCCAGCCCAGTATGAAAATAACTGTCAGAGTTGGCCCCGCCGATTCTGCGCAATAACAAAATTCCACGAAATAATTTAATGTGTTGCCTACTTACACACTGATAAATCAGTGTGAAGTTAGCCAACACATTATAATTTTATGAGAGCCGGAGTACAGTTTTTTGGATTGATCAAAACCTTCTTATTTTAGTGATTAGTGTTTATTAAATTGTGACTATAATTTTGTGTTTATTGTTTGTTACTTATAATATCGTAACAAAATGACTAGAGGTTGTATGGTTTTGTCTTGCAAATCCAAGGGTAACATACCCGTCTTTTTAACTTTAGGTAAGTATTTTTTATATTTAAATTGGGTGCTTCTTATAAGACGTAACGTTAGGTGACCGAATAAATAATAATATATCAATTATGAATAATAGAAAATGAAAATTTCATAGGAAATATTAGTGAGAAAAGTAAGGCAATCTTAACTATCTTTTAGATGATTTCCACAATGTTTGTGTATTTCTGTGGATTATTAAAAAGAAATAAGGTTTACATTTAGGTACTTTTATTTCATTTAATAATTTAGTACACTCTTTTAAAGGATCAAAATTATTGATTACTGGGCAGACCAGGCAAATTTTAATATATAAAGGTCCCTCTAATTAAATGAAAGGAAGTACAATTTTGGTACGGTTTTTAAGGGCGCTGATTACAAATCTAAAAAAAATCGGCAATGTTTCGTTTTCGAGATATTCATCATCAAAATTGAAAATCAAACTAATCTTATTTACACTATTCCTCCTTCTTTTTGCACAAAATACTTGATTTTTACACTAAATTGGCACACAATATTTCACAAACACCTTTTAAAAACTTTTTTATGTTTATTTTACACCTTTTTTACACTTTTATTTTTTAAGCAAATATGGCTGCTGCCTTTGAACTTAAAAGTTCGCAATTTAATGGAAAAAAGATGTAAAATAAATAAAAATACAAGGTTTTAAAAGGTGTTATAAAATATCGTGTGCTACTTTAGTGTAAAAATCAAGAATTGTGTACAAAAAGAAGGGAGAATATAGTGAAAATGAGGTTAGTTTAATTTTCAACTTTGATGATAAAGATCTCGGAAACGAAACGTTGCCGAAAAGATTTTTTTCAGATTTGTAATCAGCGAGCCCAAAAACCCCTTTATACCAAATTTGATCAAAATCGGAGAGGAGGCAACTTTCAAGACAATACCATTTGTTTAAAAATAAATTAGATTTTTGGTTTCTTAATCTTGCATTATCAACTTTTTAAGCTCGACATACTGTACACACATAATATTTAACGGATACTGTTACAATGGATACTCAGGTACCAAAGGTTACTAAACATTTTTAACCACTGTTATTCTGTCTCATGAATGTTTGTTATTAGTGAAAAGTATATGCCTAAAAAGCAGTTATAAAAATTTTTACTTTTTAATGTACAACCACAATCTTAGGATTAGATTAAACTCATTTACACTATCTTGCCCTTCTTTTATCACAAAATTGGTGATAAGTACATAATACTATCATACAATGTTTGAAATTTATTTTAAAAAATCGTGTTTTTACTTATTTACAAACATTTTTGGTAAAAATACAAAACTTCCAAAAATATCGACCATTTAAATAGAAGGCAGTAAAGTGGCGCCATCTATTCTTTCCATATTATATCAGATGATATAAAATCTAATATTACACAATAATTTTAAATATTCTATAGTAGTATCCTTTAATAACCAACAATTTTGTGCAAAAAATAAAAAAAACAGTGAATGTTGGAATTTGACATTTGATGATGTCAATTTTATAGATAGTAACAAAGAATTATGGAAATCCGGCCCTAACCTACTATTCATTGCGCAAACTCCGCGGGGCCAACCCCCCTATTCCCGCTGCCCTGCACGCCTGGACAATTTTGTTCTACAGTATTGGGCTTCCATACACCTTTAAACTTCCTTGTTTCAAACTCATACCGTGACTTTTTGCAAGGGCCCTGTTGTAGTCCTGATATTAATGCGATTAAAAACGTTTGGGGTATAATTGTAAACAAAATTTTAACGAAGATTTAGGCCACAAAATTTTAAACAAGTAAATATTAAATTTAATTCCAACTGAATTTATCGCTTTACTTTTGTTTTTTATATAACATCGAATAAAACCAAATATTTACTAAGAATATTTATTCATTTATGAAATGTGGTAATCTCCAACAAACAATCAGTTTTAGAAGCCGGTTTGACACAAAAATAAGGAAGGTTATGTCTCTTTCTAATACTTGTACGGCTTTTTATATGAACATAACTCTACATATTTGATTTACCTAAAACTACATTTTTTTTCCAATTCCCTTTTAAAAAATATAGAACATGTTTAATATTTCTACCGGAAAAATTTCGGTTAGATTTATAAAACGTGTTAAACATACAAAAATTATTGTTTAACGATTGTTAACGATTGTGGTATGTATATTTAGCTTTTAATGTTATGGGACTGTACAGGGTGATCAGTTAAGGGTAGCGAGCGGCCAAATCTCATAAGATATTGGTCGTATAGATTTGAGAAAAAAAAATCATAATAAAAGTCGCCAAGAGAATGCTGGAAATTATTTTCGAGTTTGTCAAACGTCCGCTAGAGGGCGTAACAACCAACACCAAGTAGAAAAATGAGATTTTTATAGAAATTTGTCTAATGAAAGTATATCAATGATATCATTTTCATATTTACTGACCATTTCCCTACATTTTTTGTCTAAAACGTTTTGTTCTATCTATCAAAATAAAGCGGTGGGGGAAGTTCAATTGTTAATTTAAACAAACCAAGATTTATCCCGTTTCTTTTGACCGATTTTAGCAAACTTAGGCTCATATGAAAGAGCATAATTTGCACTACAAAACGCTTATTTGGTTTTGAATTTTTGACTTTTGCTATCGCCGCTAGATGGCGTTAACTGAAATGATAGCAAATTTTTGAGTTTTTCTCAAAAAAAACAAATGTAATGGTATATTAATTTTTATATATTTTAAAAGAGAATAAATTTCTCTATAATTTAATGAAAAGAATTTATTATCTACCTTTTTTTGAACCGTTGATATTGACCAAAATATAATTTTATTACATTAAAAAATGGCACGACACTGTTATATTAATTTCGTTAGACAAACGGTTTTGGATTAAAAAAATAAAATAGGTTTACATACTGTTACCTTATAATTATCATTGTAAACAGTATGTAAACCTATTTTATTTTTTCAATCCAAAACCGTTTGTCTAACGAAAAAAAGTCAGAGGTTCTTTTTGTTAGCAACTAATAAGCGATTACAAAACTGATTTTTATTTTGATAAAAAACAGTGGCGTGCCATTTTTAATGTAATAAAATTATATTTTGGTCAATATCAACGGTTCAAAAAAAGGTAGATAATAAATTCTTTTCATTAAATTATAGAGAAATTTATTCTCTTTTAAAATATATAAAAATTAATATACCATTACATTTGTTTTTTTTTTTTTAAACTCAAAAATTTGCTACCATTTCAGTTAACGCCATCTAGCGGCGATAGCAAAAGTCAAAAATTCAAAACCAAATAAGCGTTTTGTAGTGCAAATTATGCTTTCATATGAGCCTAAGTTTGCTAAAATCGGTCAAAAGAAACGGGAGAAATCTTGGTTTGTTTAAAAAAACAATTAAACTTCCCCCACCGCTTTATTTTGATAGATAGAACAAAACGTTTTAGACAAAAAATGTAGGAAAATGGTCAGTAAATATGAAAATGATATAATCGATATACCTTCATTAGACAAAATTCTATAAAAATCCCATTTTTCTACTTGGTGTTGGTTGTAACGCCCTCTAGCGGACGTTTGACAAACTCGAAAATAATTTCCAGCAATTTCTCTTGGCGACTTCTATTATGATTTTTTTTCTCAAATCTATACGACCAATATCTTATGAGATATGGCCGCTCGCTACCCTTAACTGATCACCCTGTACTGAAAACAGGACTTAAAACGCCTAACTTATCAACTTTCCTGTTGGGATAAAGTGCTATCGAATCTGGATTATTGTTATATTTAAAAAAAGCAATTAAAGGAAAATACAAACATATCCCAGGATATATCTATAGTAAATATAGATTATTGGCACTTATTCGAAAATAAGTAAATAATTGCAGAAACGGAAGAGTAACAACAAAAAAAATTGGGTTATTAAGTACAATACGTACATGCAGATAATTTTTTATCAGTCACAAATACAAGGTCATATCGAAAAATCCTGATGAACAATAAAAAAAATTATAAACTTACAATTTGCATGCGACTTTCGGTTCTTCTTTTTAAAGAATATTTTTGTTCTTTTACCTTTTTTTTATTTGACAGAACATAGAGAACTCCGGGAGGCAGGTCCGACGAATGAGGCGGATGTGCCAAGCAAATTTTGTTCAGTTTTCCGCGTTTTTTTTTGACGATCCACAAAATTTTAATAAAATGAACATTTTTAAGGATTTTCTTTTCTGAAAATATTAATCTAAATTTTAAAAAATCTGTGACTTATTTTTCAATTTGTAAGAAAGGATGTTGAATTAATTGTAATTTAGGTATCTGCTCCAAAGTATTAGCCAATATAATTGCTTTCCTAGCAGCTCCAAATGGAGAAGTCCTGAGCTTCCCCTTCAAAGCGCCTAACCTTTGACTCTTGTTAATAAACCGCCTCTAACTTCACTTGGTACTCAAGGCATACCCAATTTTTTTACATTATTTTACTCTTTCTGTTCGCAATTATAGAAATTAAGAAACAATTAGATTGAAAAGGAATAATTAAACTTGAAATAAAATAGCGGAGAATTATCCAACGAGGACTAGACAAGCCTCTTTTTAACTCTACCTGTACTTTTATAAACAATAAAACCTAAAAACAGTCATCTTATACAGGGTGTCCGAGAAAGTATAGGAAATCTCCCGCCCGTCTGGGGGCACCTTTAATGGCACAACAGACAAATATTTTCTCGATTTAAACATGCATAAAATATACGTTTTTGAATTAAAAATATATCACCTCAAATCAAACGATGTATGAGAATTTACATAAATTTAAATTTTATTATTATTTTCTACCAACTTTATATTTACCACAGTTTATTACAAGAAATATATTAACACTTAAAAAAAATAACAATAATTAACTTTAACAAGAACTCGTTAATAAAACAGTCAAATTAATTTTAAATATTTTTTTATATTTATTTTGAACAGTGATATTTTCTTTTTTTTAATTCTTATTAGAATATTATAATTTTTGTTCCATTATGAAGTATTGATCTTATTTCAAAATTACTTTAAATTTGAATTGTCTATAATAAATCTCTTTGTCTAGTATTATGCCCCCCATGTCAGTTATTAATATTTTTAAGTATGATATGTGATTTTTTTTCTTTAAATTTCAGAAAATGAATAAATATACATTTGTATTCATAATTAACATTAAAATAATTATTTGGTTTATTAATTGTTGCTTCAAGATATGGTAATTTATGAACATATTTAATAATCTTATTTTAAAGTCTTTTTAAAGGTGCTAATATTCTTGAGTTTACTGAACCCCATATCAAAATTAAATATTGCAATTTTGAGTGTACTAAACTATAATAAATCCTTTTTAGCAATTTTAAAGGTATACACTGTGTTAAAAAAGTCCCGGACCCCCTTAATAATTCGTGAACGCGCTCTTTTATCAAAAAGTGTCCCAAAGAAAAATTATAGATCTCTTTCAGATCTACATTAGGAAGATAACTTTGCATATACAGGAGGCATCACAACAGTAGTAGAGACCAAAGTTACCTTTTTTTTAATGGAATGGTATATTTTTTATGTATTTTCCGATTCTACGCAAAATTTTAACACAACTTCATGTAACATATGTTATACCTAACTTCAAATTAAAAGATACAATGGTTTAAAAAAGTACTTTATCAATAAAAATGTTATTAGTTACTTTTTAAACGTTTTTACCTTTTGAGTAATTTTATTACTTTTTTGCTTATTTATGACATCTGTAAGTGTCAGATTACTCATAATTATTGTCTTATTAAACACTTGAATTAATTTATAAATTAGTTTTAATTATATTTTAATAAGTATGTCACTTTCTGAGAGAGAAAGGATCACACTTCTTATGATTCGAGGATTCGGAGATCGCGAGCGATCTTACCAACAAACCCAAAACCTTTTCAATGCAACATTTCAAGACCACACACCAATTTGGAAATCTACAGTGATAAAAACAATTCAGAGATTTAAACAAACTGGAAGTTGCAAAGACCGTCAACTAACAGGGAGGCCAAAAACCGTAAGCAATAATCAAAAAAGTCTTGAAATATTACATTTTGTTGAAGACCCAAATTTATAATTACGCCTATACTTCAAGTCCAAAATTTCTGTCAATGACGCATCGCTCGCTTTTAGAGTGCCCCGGGTTGTGTGGGGTCAGGGGAATCAATTCCAGTGGCGTATGCATTTTAGAAAATAAATGATAAAATTTCGTCAAAACATGAAAATATTTTTACAAGCCAAAGGTATTTTCTCACATTTTCATCAACCCTTTAAATTAGTAACAAGCCTATATTATTTTGGTATTATTCGGATTAATGAAAAATGTATTTTTTTTGCTTAATTTTGCACACCTCCTATTTTGAGGTCATAGATCACAAATTTGAGTTTTTTTGACGATTTTTCAACGTTTTTTCAAAAAAAAATACATTTTTTACTTTAATTCTACCTTCTCTGATTTTATTTTGCTACATGAAAAAAATAATAAAATTTTAGTCTTAACATAAATTAAAAAAGATGTAAAAGCAGAACGATAGACAATCCAAGTTACACCGACTTGCCAATTCACCACCGATCTTGCAATTTCTATATTAAATACGATATTCACACGCATTGCTTCATCAAAAATATCCACTATACGGTAAAGCGCAGAGCACTACGAACAGGGGATTTTTCCTGGACGATTTTGGATGTCCCAAAAAAACGCCGCACGCATTGCTTATCGATCAATAATTTTCGGAAAAAAAATTTTTATAAGACGCGCGTGGGCCCGGGAAAAAGCGATCAACTCAATACGTTTATTCCTAAAATAATTTTTTACTATCGAACGCTCGACAGCTATAGTTGTACGGTGTCAATTATTTGCGAGAATTTTTTTTTTTTTTTTTAAAAAATAAAATTATTAATAATGGATGTTCACGAACGGAAAAAAAAAATTAAAAATTTTTAAAATGGTATCACCGGGGAAAACCCCTGATTGGGGAGTTGGGAAAATTATTTTTTAAATTTTTTTTCCAACCAGGTTTCCCCCCAAATTTTCACTATTCACCGAGTCTTTAAAAAATTTTTTTTGACATTTGGTTGTTTAACTCCAAGAAAACATAAACATGATAGTGCACCAGAAGAAAAAAAAAAAGGGAAATGAAGGAAATTATAGTAGTGGCAATTTATTGAAAATCCTACAATTTCATTAATACAATTGTACAACAATTTAAATTTTGGGGGAAAGGATCAGTGGAAAGGGTGCTTAAAAAATGGATACCGATCCTACAAACAAAAAACCCCATAAAATTTTTCCCCCGATGATCATTTTAAAAAAATGAAATTTTTTGGAAACTTTTTAAGGAAAATAACAATGAAAATTTTATAAGAAACATTGTTCTTCATGGTCTCACCCAACGATTTTTTCTCTGGGGTCACGTAAAATCACAAATTTAGGGTTTTTAGGGGAATAGGGCTAATAATCTACAAGAATTGCAATTACAAATTGGGGAATTTTTTCGATTTTTTCCCTTTTAAATTCTAGCAAATGTCAGAAGGCGTTTTTTTTGACAATCTTGGTTTTTGTTTGGCTCAGGAAGGGGGGTTTTTTTTGAGCATCTTCGATAACTTGAAAGATTTTTTTTTTTTTTATTCTATAAATGCACATTAATTTATTTTTATTAAATATCTTCTACGTTCCTTTTTTCGAGAAAATTATTTTATTTTATTGGGGAAAAATTTTTTTGGTTTAAAAAACCAAAACGTTGCGGACTCGAAAACAACTAATTTTAAATTTTGGCTGATAAGAAATCCAATCGAAGACGGTTGTTTTGCTAGCTCCTGTTACTTGCCTATAAACACTGCATTGACTGCATATTCTTACTGAAAAAAAAACGTAGTACACAACTAAACGGGGGAGATAACTCTTCCGAATTTATCACCGTTTTTTAAAAATCCCAACCAAAAATGACCCCTGAGGAAACGAGACAAAAATTTAAAAAAGCAAGCCACAAAATTATTATTGGTATTTTGGGTTTTGGGACATCCAAAACCCCGGAAACCCCTATGTTTTGAAATCGGGGTTTTTCTGTAAAAAGGAAAACGAAAGCTCTGAGATCATCAGCTTGTAGAATCCAATAACTTTTTGGGGGCCCCTTTGTGTTCCATATTTAGGATTTCCATATCGAGAATATTTTTGATCAAACATTGCGGGTCGAGCGAAGAAAAAGGTTGCATACCTTAAAAAAAAAGGCAAAAAAAGAAAAAAAACAACCTGGTAACAGGTCAACTTTTTTTTGGAAGGGTTTTTAATTCGGACGTAAACGTTTTACCTACTTTTTTTTTTAAAATTACGGGGTTTTTTCCTTTTTTTTAATTTTTTTTTTTTTTATTAACATAGTATGAGTTTTTTAAATATGTTTTCGTGCAAATGAAAATTTAAAGGAAATGTCGTAAAATGGAATTAAAAAATTTTTAATTATTATTATTTTTTTAATACTATAAGAGGCAGCCAAAAAAAAACTTCTGATTCATGTTTAACAATCGAAAAGTAAAAAAGTACAAAAAAAAAAACCCAAAAAATCGCATTTTTTTCCGTATCCAAATAATTACTAATATTGATTTTTTTTTTCCTTTTTTAAAATCTGAATACCGTACGCGAAAAAAAATTTTTTTTAAAGTTGCACATATCTCTGCAGCATCCAAAGTGGTTAGTTCTGGGTTTCGTTCCCGAATCTCATGGTAAACATTTTTAACCATTATTCGTTCTTTTAACGTTAACTGAGTTTTTTATAGGCGGATAACTAGTTAAGGGGTTTGGGTTTAAAATTCATAGTTTACAGAATTAAAAGCACTTAACAACACTAAATCTTTATATACAATTATATACACTAAATAAGATAAACTATTATAAAATTGGCACAAAACTATATCTATATACTACAATTATTAAAATTTATAATATTTAGAAAATACCCTGTATAGCAATTAAAATTTAAACTTACAAAATCTGTCCATAATCAATAACAACAAATAAAATCATCGAACACCACGAAAACCCTGTCTGAATGTGTGTTGCCACTTTTTTTTGTCTTCTCGATAACAATGATTTCAATTGGCGTGCTATTTTAAGTGCGATCGCGGCTGGTAACTTATTTTCGCGAATTATGACAACGTGGCGATGACACTTTTGGCCGGTTCACTGTTATTTGAGCGGGTACTAGTGTTAGATTTTTATTCAGCCGCTTCGTCGATTGGGTGGCCGGTATTAAATGAGTCAGTGACAGAAATTTAGACTTTAGGTATAGTTGCCAACCAGTCAGACCCTAGTTTTATATCGGTTCGAAATGTCCTAAAAAGCAATAAATTTCATCCTTATAAAATCACCTTAGTACAGGAATTATTTGAAGATGATTTTGACCGCCGCTTAGAATTTTGTGATATCATTATGCTGAATTGCACAGTGAATCGACATAATTGCAGATATTGGTCAGAAAAAAATCCATGGATGCGGAAAAATACCCCGATCCCAAAAGGTAAATGTTTGGGAAGGTATATTTGGTAATAGGATAATAGAATCATTTTTTATTGAGGATAATTTAAATTCCACCCGATATCTGGATTTGCTGGAAAATCAAATAGTACCAGAAATAAGAAGACATGCTAATGCTAATTTTCATCATATATGGTTTCAACAAAATGGCGCTTCTACTAATTTTGGAGTTAATGTAAGAAGATTCTTAAATACGACTTTTCCAAATGGTTAGATTGGCAGAAGAGGTAAAATTGAATAGCCAGCAAGAAGCCCTCATTTTTCACCCCTGACTACTTTCTTGGGGGGATTTAAAAAAAAAAAGGGAGGAAAAGCCGGAAAATATTAACATATTACAAGACAGAATTAGAGCAGAATGGGAATTTATAACTCCCGATATGTTAGAAAACGTAGCAAATGCTTTTTACTACAATTTGGAACATTGACAAACCATTCAAGGGGGTCATTTTCAACATTTAATTAAATAGGTTTATTGTTTATGTACTTTTTTTGTATCGTTTCTTTTTTTATTGGTTAGTATTTGCATGTTTTATTTATAATAAATTTTACATAATAATTTTTTTAAACTAATAATCTTTTAATCTGTTGAAGTTAGGTGTAGCATATGTTACATAAAGTTGTGTTAAAATTTTGCGTAGAATCGAAAAAAAATTTTAAAAAAAATACCATTCCACTTAAAAAAGGGAACTTTGGTCTCTACTACTGTTGTGATCCTCCTGTATATGCAAAGTTATCTTCCTAATGTAGATCTGAAAAAGGTTCATAATTATTCTTTGGGACA
>JAHBCN010023597.1:0-12485 GCA_019359885.1 Listronotus oregonensis | reverse complement strand
TACAATACAAAATTAAAAAAAGCAAAAAAAAACACATTATTTTTCCCTTTTGACCAATTTTGCCATTTTTTTTTAAGCGTGGTTAAAGATCCTGATCCCAAGGGTGATAAATGATCCTAACCACAGAAATCCTGACACTTTTTGTCCTGAAAACTCCTCCCCGGCAATGGTATTTTCCCTTCTTTTCGTGTATTCTACCATAAATGATCCTAAATTACGACATACGTTCAAAACTCCCTTTTTTTTGTTGAGTGATAGACCTTACCAATGAAATGAATTTCATTTCCCTGGCCCTTACCGAGTGATCTAAAAATGTATTGTAACTAATGCGTCTTTTTTATCTGGGCTAATCCTCCAAAATCATTTCAAACCAAGGGGGGAAATTTTTCCCAAAGTGCTGGATCCCATTTAAGACCATATACGCCGATTTAAATGTCAATTCGATATTTGTGACGTAATCCTTTTGCCCTATTTTTTTTTTACAAGTAGTGTAAAGTCAATGTCGATATACAGGAGTATATATATTTATTGGTAAAGTCTTATTTTTATAAAATTTTTTAAATTAGGATCTAATAGTAGGTGTACATCCAAATGATTTTTTAAAAGTTAATTGTTGAATATTTAAAAAAAATTAAAAAAATAAATCTACCTTCTGGGCAATACGGTGACGTCACAAACATAACCTTATCTGCGGACAAAAAGAAAAAATCAAGTAGCCCTTTGGGTTAAGTTTACCACCCTTGATTTCAAGCCACAAGACTGGTTAATTAATTTCAGTATATCCCTACTGGAGAAAACCCTTTTATTGCTAGGCAAAACAAGCGTGCAAAAAAAAGAAAAAAAAAGAATACAACCTTTTTTTCTGGTTCCATTTTGATTGGTCCGCGAAAAAGAGTTTTACCCCGATCTGCGTGCTAATTGGTTTGGCGGGCAGGGAAACAAAGAAAACGTTTGTACTATTATTCTCTGTTTTCTTCCTCCTCACGCATGGCCAAGCAGCTATGCTGCATTCAGTAGGTATAAGCTCAAAAGGGTTTAAAAAAGTGTAAAATTTTTTTCTGGGGGTCAGTTACTGCCCAAAAATCCTTATCTATAATAACTGTCTTTTGAGCTTATACCCACTAAATAACCTTTTCCGCTCGACCTTGCCAACAAATGTGGGGTGGGATTTGTTTTTTTTAGTTTCTTTTTGTTAATTAAACACGAATTAATAAACTTATTTGACAAAAAAAAGCGGTTTTTATAATATTTACTTGAATTAAACTACTTTTTTTTTGGGTTTTTAGGCCGTCGTCGGTGTTTTATTTTTTTTTTACGTTTCGCCAGCACGAATGGTTGACATCTTCAGGAGGTATTTTTTTTGGGGTTTAATTGCGTACAACTAAGGCCCGGTTGTACAATGGACTTTTTTAACCGAAGTTCACGCTGATCAGGGGGTTTCCGGAAAAAAATCGTTGTACAAAGCCTTCAGACGGTGAACTGTGGTTGATCTTAAACCCCGGGTTTTGGGGGTTCAAGACGAGTTCAACTCCTTTTAGAAATTTTTTAACCCCCAAATTTTTGACAGATCACCTTGGGTAGTTTTTTAAAAAATTTTGGGGAAAAAAAATTTCAGAACATTTTTTTTCTTGAAGCTAATTTTAATTACTGTAAACTGTATCTAAATTTTGAATATTTAAAATCGTATTAAAAAATATTAGTAATAGGAACTTTTTAAAGGGGGGCCCCCATCTAGCAGAAAAAGAAAGCGATGAAAAAAAACCCCCCAAAGTTAGAACGTAAATGGTTTTAACCTTTAAAATTTTTTTTTTTTTTTGAACGCAATTTTAAAACTTTTTCCCCCTTTTACAAAATTTTTTTGCGCTATTTTATAAGCGCTAAGTCCATTTAGCACGCGTAATCATGAATGAAAATTATGAATTACACCGCCCTCTGGCGAAAAGGGAGGCTGGAACCTAAGAATGAATATTCAAATAACTGAAAGGGTTGCTCAACCCCCCAAAGTATCGTACTACCCTTCCCCTACTAGAAAAAAAAAAGAGACGGATATACTTCCCGTTTTGGGTATGATCCGTTACGAGCGGAGGAGAAATTTGACATAAGCAAAAAATTTTTGGGGTTTTTTCTTGTTTTCGGACTTTAGGTACCAAATATACCCAAAAAAAAAAAGTTTAAGGGGTTTTTTTTGGAAGAAATCACATTTAAAGAGATTGGAAAGGGGGTTTCCCCCTTTTCTGAAATTTCTTATTTTGTGCGTCAGTCGTAAGAATCGCGCTGTTTTGATTGACGATTGAATTGTACAAAATTCGGTGTTTTAGAATTAAAAAAACCCAAAAAAATTTATGAATAAAACGGACAAAAAAAAAAATACCCTACTTTTCGTTAGTTTTTCCCCCTTTAATACTTTTTCAAATCTCGGGGAAGTCCTCTTTTTTTTTATTGGGTTTTTGGGACCCAATTTGGGAAAACTTGTTTTATTTTTAAAAAGTTCTTTTTAAAAAATGGCCGGGGAAATGGAGCCTTAAACATCCACCAAACTTTTGATTTTTGTTTGGGATAACTTAAACAGAAAAATAAACTTGTGTTTTAAATATCCTACTAACCCTTTTTTTTTTTAAGGTTACGTGACACGTTATTTTTTTATATTTTACATCCTTTTAAAAATTTTCGTTTTTTTATCATGCTTTATGAACGTTGTCTTTTTCTAGTTCTTTAAAAATTTTTAAAAGACGTAAGTCGTAACTTTGAAATACAGTCGGACATCCCCCCAAACATCCTTAGGGTGATGGTCTATCACGTTTGGGGGGGTTTTAAAATAACCTCACTTTTTTTTTTTTCTTTGTAATCTGTGAACACAAATTAATCATTAATCATTTTTTCGCGTGTTCAAAAAAGTTATTCATCCAAAAATTTTTTAAAAAAGAATTCAGAATATGTCTTTTTTTTTAAATTTTTTTGTAATTGCAGCCATTTGATAATAAATAATCAACAAGTAATTTTGGAAAATAAACAATAATTGATTGTGGGTCACTTTATTGTTGTGATTTATTGCTTAATTCAAAAGGGGTTTCCCCCATTAGTAATGCATGAAAGTATCAACTCGAGTTATTCCAACGATAATGAGGAAAATAATAGTGAACCCATCAGAGCAACTAGGTTTCGGGGAAGTAGCAACACAAAATCAAATTTATGGATTTATTATTTTAGTACCACCTGCTTTTGCTTTGTAAGCAGAATCTTTGGGTTTTTTTTTTGAGAATATACTATGTATAGTTTTTTTTGGGGGGTTTTTATTTTTTAAAACCCCCCGCTGATTTTATTGAAATTTAGTATATGGGGTTTTTTTGGGGCGCTGATTATGAATCTAGAGTCAAATTTGGTCTAATTTTTAAGTTATACCTAATATTCTACTGGGATATAAGCTCAAAAATGAACAAACTTTTTTAAAATTCGTTCTTCTTGCGACTGGTCACAGCCAAACTAAATAATTTTATGATAGAACACCTTTGGGTCCGGTGTTGTTTAGCTCCATTTCATTTGAAAAAAATAAATATTACAGATAAAAAGAACACATTTTGTTTAGTAGATTTCAAAAAAAAAAAAACCGAAAAAAAGCATTTTTTTCAGGAAAAAAAAAAATTAAAAAAAGAAAAAAAACTATGTTTTAGGTTAATGAAAAGGGGCCAAAAATTTTTTACCCCCGGCCCCCTCAAAAAAAAAAAATTTTTTGACGGCGCATTTATGATAAAGAAATTTTACAATTTAATGGGGGAAAAACCCCCCCGGGCAAAAACCAAAAACTAACCAAAACTAGGTAATAGTTTGAAAGTTGTTGTTGGTTAGTTCTGATTTGTTGTTTCTAAAAAAAAAATTAATTTCTGGTAAAGGGGAAAAAAAACAACCTTTTTTTAAAACAAATTATTAGAAAAAAATCTGGAAACATTGCTTTTTTAAGGGGGGAAATCCAGCAGAAATCCTAAACAAAATGACATCGATCATCTCTTTTTGTAGGATTCTTTTTTTTTCTGTTGGTCAGCCATATTACTTTGTATATTTTATATGGGAAATAAAGAAATTATTTTATTTTGTGTTAATATGGGGAAAAAATTAAATTTTTTTCAGGCCCTATGTGTTTTATAATGGTGTAACAAATAACTAAAAAAAAAAATTTATAAAATAGGTTTAAAAATGGGCTAAAGTTCATAAACACCTTTTTTTACAGGATAAACTTATTTCCAAGATTATTTACTTATAAGTTTTACTAAAAAAACCTATTTAAAAATTTTATTTTATATTTAAAAAAATCACCGAAATTATCTAAGGATTTTTAGGCAGATTACTTGAATTTTTTCGTTTTTATATGCCCAAGAGAATGAAGCGCAAATTCAATTTTATCAAGATTTAGTTGGTTAAAAATTGATTTGAATAGCTATAAGTACTGAAAAATAGTCAAACAGTCATTTAACAAACAAAAGTTTATAACTATATTTCTATAGGACCGATTTTTAAATTTTCAACTGAATTTCAAAGAGGACACATCGGCTTTAAGAAAAAATGTATCATCATGATGTTTTGCTAAAAAAGTGTATTTATTTGAGACTTTAAAAATTCAAACAATTTAAGAATCCGATTCATGGAAAAATCCATAAAATATTGGTTTTCAAGAATCTATTTTTGTTTCTCTCATGGAAAGTAGGAAAAATAAGATAAAAAAATATTTAAAAGTACAGTTACGATTTTACTTATTATTATTTATTTATTAAAAATTACCCGGGTTTGTGGTTCTAAGTTGTAACACTGCTTAAAAATGTAAAAAAAAAATTGTTGACTTTTTAAAAGTTAAGATATATTTTTTGTGGTGGTGTTTTTTTGTCAAAAATAACGACTAAAGAAACGTAAAAAAAAATTTTTTTTTAAAAAAATTATAAATGTTTCATCATAAAATCTTCTACTTTTGATGTAACCAATTTTAGGAAAGAAAAATTTTAGGAAAGTTTGTGCAGTTTTGAGGTTAGGTCCGATTGATGCAAAATTTTAAAACTAGTAGTTTTCGACAACATTTGACTTTAGATTTGTAATCAGCGCCTCAAAAAAATTCTCATATACAAAATTTCAGTGAAATCAGCCATTGGTCTGATATGTAAAAAAAAATACCATTTTTTTTATATACTAAAGGTCGTTTGATACATCACATTTTTTGATAACATTTCTTTACGTGAAAATGCAAGCAGGTTTAAGCTAAACAAAGTATTATTAAATTGCTGGTTTCAACTTGGACCAATTACTTATAGAGGCAGCTTTACTGTTTGACCGTGCAAACAAGCGTGCGAGAGAGAAAGCGCAATAAAACCTAAAACCTTTATTCTCTCTTGCAAAGGGGTTTTAGTTACCCCCCCCAAGGGCACGAAAAAGCGAAAAGAAAAGGTTGTACCCTTATTGCGCTTTCTCTTTCGCACGCCTAGCGGTAAGGCTGCCTCTAGTAGGTATGTGCTCAAAGGTTTATATTTTTTTTCAGGGAAAAAAAGTTGCTTTCATAGTCAATAATATCACATAATCACAATTTAATAAACTCCTTTAGATAAATCATTTTAGGAATTGCAATTGCCACTGGCATCTTATCTCAGATAAATAATATCGATGGTGTCAATACAATACCTCGTATCTCCTTTGTAAAAATTTTTTCAGGAAGAAAAAAAAAATTTAAAATTTTTTTTTCTTCATTAATGTTTATTTTTTTTTTTAATTTCCAATTTATCACGTATTGTATTAAGAACTTTAAAAAATTTCTGTAAAAATTTTCATTTTTTTTTTTTTTACTGGGGTTACGTGTTTTGCACATTAAAAATTGTCATGGATGGAGATACAGATTATTGCATTATAATAACCTTCTGACAACAACTGTGAACACAAATTTTTTTTTATTTTTTAAATTAAAAAAAAAACTTTTTTTTTTTTAAAAATAAGATACAAAACCATAACAGAAACTTATTAAAAACTAAACATATTTTTGTCGATCTAAACTTATTTGTATGTTAAATTATCATAAAATGGCCAACAATTTTGATGTAATTTTTTTTTTATTTCCTGTGGTTTAAATATTTCTTTTTAGAATTGGAAATTTTTTTTTTTAAAAAATTTTGGGAATTGTTCTAACTTTTTGGGGTTTTTTTTTTGGGCGATGCGGTAAAGGTGTAAAAAACAAATCTTAAAATTTTCCCTTTCAGGTAATTTCCCCCTTTTTATATTTAAGAACCCGAATATCGGTAACAGTGGGATCTTTGGTTTTTTTTTCCCCGGGGGAATTGATTCATATACAAGATCTACTTAAAATTTAAAAAAAAAATCAAACGTTGGACAAATAACTTCAAATGGCTGATGCTTTATTCTTGTTTTCCCTTGTTATGCGATGGTAATCATTTGGAATCGATATGACGTTTTTGTTTAAAACTTCTTTTCTATGGTTGATGTACACTATCACACTCCATGTTAGTGTGGTTTTAACCCAAAAATTTTTTAAAAATTTTCACCCCTAAACTGACTTGAAAGGGGAGAAAAAACTTTTTTCCAATGTGGCATTACGATTTTGATATGTACAGCCATCTAAAAAAAAATTTTGATTGGCCCCTGTGATTTTTATTTTTAGTCAAAAATTTCCTTTTTTAAAAAATCTATTTAAAAAAGGGGGCAAATGGGAAGCTTGTAAATCGGTATCATTTTTTTTTAAACCAGTAACATGTTGTTTTTTTTTTTTAAGTAAAAAAATGTATAGTTGTGGCAGCATATTTGGTTTTTTTAAAAATAATGAGCTAGCCTCAAGCGATGGACAAGTTTTTACTGCTTGCAAGTCCACGCAAATGACATGACAATTATTAAGTATAGCATTTTCCTTATCTTTGCTTTTTTCTTCCTGCGCCATTTCCTTATCCTTTCTGTGTTTTTCCCACACATCTTGGTCCAGATTTCCGGCTTGGTACTCAACACATTTTATATTCCTATATATTTTGACTTTTAACGTATTTCGTTAAAGTGTTTCTTGATAGTGCCTTTTTCTCAAATTCTTTACAGTGGTGTTCATACAACTTATAAAGATCAGCCAAGCATGAAAACGACTGCTCTAAATAAATCTTATTAGTGTCTTTTCGACAGTAGTGACTAGGAAGTTTTGGAAGATCATCTAAAAATTTTTTTAAAAATTCAATGCTTTCTAAGTTTTTTGGGCGACCTTGATGGAGTGATTTTCTTGAAGGTGCTTGTGTGACATTTCTTGGCAGCTTCTTTTCGTAGATTTTTACATGCTTAGAGGAGCATGTTGGTCCCATTTCTCTCGGTTCCTCACGGTATCATGGTATGTCATCTTTTGATTTTTTGACCTGCGATATCCTAAATAGGTTTTTCCCCGCTCTTCTCTGTTGGTGTAACTTTGTTTGGTTTTGATATCATTATTGTCTTCAAAATTGATAATTAGTGACATTTTCCTCAATTTCATCTTGGTTCATATTTTCTTTCTCGTTACTTTCAAGGTGATTATCCTATCATTTATCACTTTCTGGTCGAAAATCTGGATCTCTTACGCCCTCAAATAATTCTTCTTCATCGCTTTCAGTTTGGTGGTATTCATCCATTGTTTGGCAAAACATTGTTTCTTATGCTTTCCTGTTTGGCACTATCAGTTTCAAAATTATTTTTTGACTCAATATGATTTTCTTTATTTTCATCCACTTTTTGGAAAGCAGAAACCATTTGTTTCAATATTTTCATTTACATCACCAATCCCATATTCTGTATTCTGAAGCTGATAGTCGCTGAAGTCTGTTGGTTTTGATTCATTTTTTTCCAAAAAACGTGCTTTGATTTTGTGGTTCTGGAAAATCCATAAAAAAAATTTCGATTTTCTATAGTAGCTGTGTTCGGTGTTGCTGATATCCTCTAAATGTTCTACGATGGAATTTGATTTAGGTTGGTACAGCTGCTAGATTTTTATACCTACTTGCACAATTCAAAATTTTTGGGCTCCGGCGGAATTTTATTCTAAAAAAAAAAAAAAATAATAATTTATTAAATTTTTAAATGGTGGACCATAACAAATTTACAAGTTGTTAGTTAAAGGTAAGTTTTTATGAGTTGCCAAAAATTCCCTTTTTCCGCATCCCACATAAACGTATTTCCAAAAAATGATTATTTCCGCATTTACCCTAAATCCGAGTGGTAATATAAATGTATGTTTAGTCGCGTGCGAACATGTATCTCCCATTGGAGATTAAAAATATAATATTCAATACACCCATCTCCCAAGATTTTAAAAATTAACAAGTTTATGTAGAAAACAAAATTTATTTAACAAAAATTATTTAATTTAAGAAAATAAATAATAAGTTTCATCTTATCACAAAAAAATTTATAAAAAATTTAATAATCCAAAAACAAATATTTTTCTATTACTTTTCCCCAAATCTCTAAGGGCAACCTTTGAGAAAAAACTTTTTTCTCCCAGTGCAAATCAAAAAAAATAATATTCAATAACACTTTTCCCAATACATTAAAATTAACGATTTTTTGTTAAAAAAACATAAATTTGTATAACAAAAATTGTTTAGTTCAAGAAAATAAGTGCTAAAGCTTTCACCTGTCGCAAAATAATAAATATAAAGTTTAATAATCCCCGTAAAAAACATTAAAATCCGTATTTTGCAAAATACACTTAAACCGCCACTTTTTCTGGAGATACGAGGTATTGCAATTGTTTTTCTTAATTGACAGATGCGGAAATCACTTTGCCTATGGTTGGACATCTATCGATCCCCTGCGATAGTTTGAATCAATACAACAGAAACATAAATTTTTAAAATTGTGGAGATCAGTTTGTATTGACACCATCGATATGTATATAACAGAAATATAAATTCTTGGGTATTTCCCCACATTTTATTTATCTTTTAGCAGAGTTTGGGTGCATTAAAATCGAGATTAAAGTTAATGAATCAGTTTATTTCCTAACTACAATATCAAGCTAACCTTTTGTAATTTGTTTTGAAAGTTTTAATAAAAATTAATTATCTTTAGCAGATTTAATTTTTTTTTAAATTTGTCTTCTAGTGTCAATGTCTGTGAGTGTGGACAGATATTTCGTAAGTGTATATGTTTCTAATTCTGAGATAGGCCGCAAAAGATCAAAAACCCCCTTTATAATTTTTTTACCACGTTTTCGTTATGTTGACTTGTAAAAAATCTTTCAACGTAATTTTCACCTATTTCAAGAAGTCTGATTAGCTTGAAAATTTGTACAGGGGCCAATGACATTACAATTATTTCCTAACTTCATTCTAATGTTCTATTAAAAAAAATAATTTTCGAGAAAAAAATTATAATATGAATATTGAAAAAAATTATCCCAAACTAATTTTGGATAAAAAACTTTTAAAAAATTGTAAAAAAATCCATTAAAAATGCTAAATTCGTTTAAAAAAATGGATGATTATTGAGAAATATAAGATATACATTCAAAGCTCCTTATCCGCGCTTCCTTCATTCGCGGATTAAAAAAAACGCGACTCACTTCCCATATTTGCGGCTAAAGATTTCTTTATTCGCGGATCTAATCGATACATCGGCATCGGTATATACAGGGTGTTACAAAATGTTGTGAGGAAAATTTAGAGGCTGATAGTACATCTAAAAATATAAAAAAAAGTTCATATAAACATGGGTCCGGAAATGCTTCGTTTTTATGATACGGGGTGTTTAAAGTATTGTGTTTTTTATAGTTTATTTCACATTTCTCGAAAATCCGTAAATATATTGAGATGAGTTTTAGTACACGCCAATGTATAAATATAGGTCACATTTACATGTATAAAATTGTTTTTTAAGGCACTTGTATCGGTGGCGGAAAGTCCTTATTTTTAGCGAAAAAACTGTAAGTCACTGGTTTTCGCAAAAATTAGTATTGCGTTCTCAAAGCCTGTTTAATTATGCTTAAAAAGTACCTCTGGTCTTTTTTGTTATGACTAATTTTAAATACAGGTATCTTTAAGTGGTGTTAGAAACAAATAAAAAATATTTTCCAAAAATTTTCAAATTAGTACAACATTTTGTGATGTTTTTTTAAAGTGCCTATAAGATTAAAGGTATTTAAAAATAATTGTAATTTTACCATTCTTGGTGCCATTAACAATTGAACTGAGAGCTATAATGTATCAGAGTCAGCAAAGGTCGGGCGATCTTTTTGTTTTAACCTGTTTGCGCGATTATCTAACGTGAATAAATTGGCGTACTTGATTGATTTATTTTAACTTTAAGTACTTCTTATTGATTTGAAGTACTTTTTTACTTCAAGTACATTGTAATACTTCAAGTACTTAGAAAAATACTTCAAGTAATTTACTTGGTCAAATCAAGTAAAAGTTCAAGTATTTTAATATAAATTAATTAAGTACAAGTACAAGTACTTCCTAATAAAAAGTACTTGAAGTAAAATTTTACTTCAAGCCCGTCAAGTTTTGACAGCTCGGGTAGCTATTTACAAAATTAGAGTTATTATAAAAATATAGTAAATTGCTCCTAACACTTTCTTACTCTAATTGAATTATTTTGTTAATAACTCAATTTTTATTTTAATCTTATTCCAAATTAATTAGTAAGAATTGCTTATTGGACTTTCTATTTCTGTAACACAAACTCTTCATACTTAAAAATTATTTTCTACTTTTTAGTTCGGTTTGCTATAAAAACATGTTTTTTAGTTTTTTTTAAATTATAATTTATTTTCTAAAAAGTACATGTCTTTTATCTGCAGTTTTATGTTAATTTTAAAACAAGATATTACAGAAAAAATAATGATAGGTATAGAAATGCTCGTATTATTTTTTTTTCTTTTAAAAACAATATTTAAAATAATAAAATTGTTTTTATTACGCTTCCACATGTTCTTATGCTATCAATCTGTGTTTAAGAATCTGCCTTCGACGAGTAATGTTGATCTAACTGAAGACACAGATGCCATAATAACGAGTAATGAAGATTTATATTTATTATCTTCTGTTCGACGAAGAGTTGAAATCAGTAAGGAAAGAGTCGGTATCGGCTCACTGAATGTATTGTCTGCCAAATATGAGGTAAGTTATTTAAAGACGTGAATTTTATTTAAATCACACTGAAATTTTTGACTCAAATCGTTATTTACTGCAAAACACAATTTTCAATTATAATCTCTCTAGAGCATGAATTATTGCCGGAAATTTTTTGAGGATTATCAAGAGTCGCCAAGCGACGAGGGATAATTTTTTGAAAAAATTCATGTCGGGACAAATTTCCCGCAATTAATTTAAGCACGTGGGGGATTCGGGAAGAAAATTTTAAACCGGAATTATATTTAAAAAGAAAACATCAAGTAAATATTTATTTGGACGTTATCTATATCCACAAATAATAGAAGGCTGTGTTTAATGCGAGTTTTGACGTTTTTCGTTATTTGAACTGTCATTTTTTACTTTCAAAAGAAATGTTGCGATTTGAAAAGGAAACTACAGAGTTAATTAGAAAAGAGATATTATAGAATGTACACTTTAATAAATTATTGTAATATTTTCAACTTATAAAGTAAGTAAAGAAAAATGGAAATTTTTTTACGGACACCACGCCGATTTTAATGAATTTTTGCATACGGGGGTTTTTTGGGGCGCTGATCACGAATCTAAAATTAGTTTTCTCCGGCAACCTCTGGTTTTTTAAGTTATAGGCCTCCAAGTGAACTAACCTCAAAATTCTCCTTTTGAAACTGATTACCAACAAATGGGAACAACACTAATTAGGCACTTTTAAAATTAAACAAATACACTGACATTTACAAAATTTATTGTCTATTTTAAGTAAAAATTATCTTAAATAAATCCCCTTTTCTTCCTTTAGAAGATATGTGATGTATAACTGGTTGCCTGATTATAATTAAGTTGTCAAGATATAAAAAACTGGATTTATTTTAGGTGTTTTTTTTAAAAATAAACAATAAACTTTTGTAAATTTTAGTGTATTCGTTTAATATATAAGTGCCCAATCATTATGTTCCATTTTGGTGGGTAATCAGTTTCAAGAAGGAAATTTTGGAAAAATGTTCATTTTGAGGTTAGTTCCGGAGGCCTCATAACTGAAAAACTAAAAGTTTTCCGGAAAAAACTAATTTTAGATTCGTGATCAGCGCCTCAAAAAAACCCCCCTATGCAAAAATTCATAAAAATCGGCGTGGTGTCCGTAAAGTAAAATTTTACCGAAAAAATATTGTGGGGGCTAATACCACGAGTGCTTAAAAATTACCGATAATTTTCATGAAAGCTTGTTATGTATAATTCTACGAGTTCGAAGAACGAGTGGAATTTGTATAACAAGCTTGAATGAAAATTATCTAGTTATTTTTTATGCACGAGCGGTATTTAGGAAATATATTTTTAGAATGGAGAAATATACTCCCATATTATTATACTATTGAGTTTTTT
>JAHBCN010023596.1:0-12430 GCA_019359885.1 Listronotus oregonensis | reverse complement strand
TTTATTTTTATTTTTAACAATTTTTAGTATTTAAAACCGTTTTCAAGGATAACTAAAAAACTTTATTAAAGCTACATTATCCCGGGGTGGTATCGCCAGATCCATGGGGAAACCCAAAACTTTGATAATTGAAATATTACCCCCTATTGAATTTAAACAAAATTGATTAGACTATTTTGAAGACGTTAATAAGATTATCACAACAAAATTTTCTTTTTTTTCTGATAGGGAAATTAAAGGTTATTTAAGAAAACTATTTGTAAAATTTCTCCTTTTCTTACTTGTTTACGAATTTGATTTCTCAAAATGACGTCATTACTTAAAAAAGGTTTCTAAATTTATAAATTAATCCCAATTTTTAATTAAAGTTGGGAATATTGATGCTACGTTTAAAGCGTTTTTTAGACACGTTCAGAATGGTTTTCAATAAAAATTTTAACATCATGATCCGATTCCCAAAAAAATTTTTTTAATTTTTTAAGGTAAAGCTAAGTTAAATAAAAAAATTCGATTGGACCAGAGTTACCCGGGGATTCAAGATTATCTTATCTCACCAAAAAATATCTAGACTTAAGTTATTCTTGTTCAATTTTTTTTTTTTTTTGTGTTTCTCGATGAAAGCCCATAAACCCGATTTTTTGAAAATTTAGTGTTTTAATGGGTAATGGAACAAGAATTATCCGAATACAACATTTTTAGCAAAAATTTTTAAACCAACAGTGAATTGGTTATAAAACCAGAAAAAATGGATAAAAATTTTTTGAGTTTTTTTAAACTTTTTCCATTTTCGGCAAAAAAGACCTATAAATTGGTTTATTTTTTTAATATTTTTTAGTGCTTTTTTTTAACCTTGCAGCAACAAACGTTTTCAAAGAAAATAGTCAAAATTTTCATTTTAATTTTAAAAACCCAATAACAAACCACAAGAATAAAAAAACCTTTTACCTTAAAACTGCAAAAGTGAAAATTAATCCTGATCTCTCCCGTGTTAAATATAAAAAGGTTTAAAATCATATTTTGTTCCCCTTTCTGAATACCGCGAGGATTTTACAAAATAAAAATACGAAAATAAAAATAAAATCTGACCTTACTTTAAAAAACAATTTTTTGAAAGTTTGAAAAATGACATAATTTTATAACCCATATTTTGGGTTTTATTATTGTAGCTTTAAAAAAATCAGCGGGAACGGCAGCCATTTTGATTTTAAGAAACGCCCAAACCCTTTTTTGACGTTTTAAATTTTGTTTATTCTTTTTTGACCTTAATTTTTTAAAAAAAGGAAAGGAAATTGAACAAAATAAAACCTTCGGAAACGAAGTATAACACCTTAATCAATCCATCAGTAATAAATAAAATGTCGGTCAACTTTTAATTAAAATTTTTTTTTTTTTATTAGTTATTTCAACATGTTTTACAGTACGAAGAGAAAATAATTTTAACATTTAAAAAAAAAGGAAAAACTTTGGGAACTACAAAAAAAATTTTTTTACATAATTAAAAATTTTTAGGGAAAGGGGGAAAAACAAATTAAAAACTGTCAAAAAACCCCCTTTTTTGAACTAAAAGAATTTAAAAAAACTAAAAAATTTTTTTTTAATTAGATCCCTAAACAGACCTCCTTTTGCTCAAACCCAAAAAGGTTTAAAAAAATTTTCGTTCTTACATTATGAAGTTAAAATTTTGGAAAATGTTTCGCCCCCCTGAAATTAAATTTTTTTAATTTTTTCTAAATTTTGATAAAAAAAATTTGTATAAATAACATTTTTTTTTTTCCCCCAAAGGGGAAAAAGGGTTTTTTGGGAAAAAAAAGATCAGGAGACCTGGGGGGGCCCCAAATTTTATGGAAAAATTTGGTCCATAGTGAGTCCATTAAAAAATTTTTTTGAACTTTTTCCCCCCTTAGGTCTCGTGAATTGTGTGCGGGAAAAACCCCACCTTTAAAAATAAAATTTTTTGATTGTCAGGGCAACTTTTTCCCAAACCCCCGGCCCCACTTTTTTGAATAGCTCAAAAAAGTTTCTGTTCCCAAATTGTGATTAAAAAAAAGGTCCAATCCCCCGATGTCCAAATATACCCGCCCAAACGTTTCCCTTTTTGAGGGTATTGAGTCCTTGTAGATACAAACTGATTCATTTTTTTTCCCCAGATCCATGTTTTAAATTTTTTGGGGTTTAAAGGGGAATAAAAAGGGGGCATTCGTCATTTAAAAAAAATTTTTGGGGTAAGAAGTCTATCGTTATTCGCCATTTCCAAACTTAAAAACAAAAACTGCTCTTGGGATCCCCACCCCCTTTCCCCCTTAAATTTCCCCTGTTTTTTTTTGGTATTTGTACGATGATATTTATATTTCTTTAATTTTAGTACCGGGTTATCCTTCCTAAATTTTCCAAAAGCCTGGTGCAAATTTCCCCTTTTTTTTTTTCAAAAGGAAAACATCTAAATCGGCATTTTTTTTTTATTTTCCATCGAGTACATTTTATTTGCCCTAAGCATTGCATTTATTAATCACAGTACCTTTTTTTTCAAACTTATGGGAAAGATATTTTGAACCCTTGCCCTTTGGGGAAAAAGGGCTGCCCCCAAAAAAAAAGAGAACATATCGGATACTCTTCAAAAAATATTTTCCAAGGGAATTTTTCCCTTTTTAAAAATTGTTATTTTTTTCAATACTGTAAAACATTTTGAAAAACCCAAAACAAAGTAAAACGAATTAAAAAAATTGAAAGCTTTTTTTTTTTCCGGGGGGGATTCATTAAGGTATGTAGCAGGTATGCACCGATTTTACAAAAAATTTTTTTTTTAAAAAACTTTTTTAAATTTTTTTATCAGAAAAAAAAAAAAAAATTTAGAATGTGAGTTTTAAAAATTTTCAATTTTTCAAAATAGTCTAATACAATTTTGTTAAACCCAAAAGGGGGGCCAATATTTCAATGTATCAAAATTTACATGGGGTTTCCTATCAGGGCTGGCATGCACCACCCCGGGATACTATCACTTGTTCACCGAAGCAGATTTTTTTTGGAAAAAATCGATGCTTCTTTTTTGGGGCCATACTCATTTTAAGTGTAGGCGCCCCCCGCACAATTTGGGGTTTGGGAAAACCCCAACCCAAAAACAGATATGGGGGGACCGGCTTAACGTGCCCCTTTCCCCCCATGGGGGAAAGGGAAATACTAAAGGGGGTTTCCATTGCCCCTGTGAGGGGAGCTATAAAAAAAACCCAAAGGAAAGTGCGGGGGTCGAACCCCCGGTCTTCACGGGTAAGAAATGGTACGTCCCCTAACCAAAATCGCCAAAAAAAAAAAAAAAAAAAAAAAAAAAAAAAAAAAATTTTTTTTTTTTTTTTTTTTTTTTTTTTTTTTAAAATAATATAAAATCGGGGGTGGCTTTAAAAAAAAGGCCCTTTTTTGTTTTTTTTTTTTTTTTAAATACAAAAAAAAAATTTTTTTTGTTTAGTCAGAATTTGAGTGGGCTCGTCAAAAAAAAACCCTTTCAGAATTTTAGCGTTATAAAACTTAAAACCTACAGGACCCCCGGGGGATTAAACAAAAAAAGATGGCCCGGAAACCCGATCTGTTTAAAAATTAATACTTCAAGTAAATTTTCTTAAAACTTTTTGTATTTAAATATTTTACTTTAAGTAATTTTTTTTTGGGGGTACTTGTACTTGATTAGTTTTTTTTGAAGATACTTGGGTTTTTTTGATTTGACCAAGTAAATTACTTAAGTATTTATTTAAATATTGAAGTATTAGATGTATTGAAGAAAAAAGTATTTTTAAAAAAGACTTTAAGTAAAAAAAGGTTTTTTTGGGAAAAAATAAGAACAATATTCCCCAAATAAATGAAAGTACTTGAAAAAAAAAATTTAAAACCCCCAAAGGGCCTCCCCAAACCCCAAAAAAATTTTTAAAAAAAAAAAAATTTGCTTTGGGCATTCCCCAAACAAAAACATGTTATTATAATTAAAGGAAAGGTATATCTTTCCCCCCAAAGATAAAACCCTTTTTGGGGGAAAACCCTTAGTTTCAGACTATTAATCCCAAACTTTTTTTTTTTTTTAAAAAAAAAAAATTAAAAAAGTTAAAACACCGGATCTTTTCATTTTGGCACCCTATTTGCCAATTTCCACCGACGATTTTTTTTTTTTGAAATAATCCCCTTTTTAAAAAACCTTTTTTTTTATACCCAATTTGGTTTTTTTTTAAAAGAATTTTTAAAAGCCATTTTTTATGAAATTTTATTATTTGCATTCAGGATACCAAACAGTTTCCAAATCAAACCCCGAAAATGTCAAAAACGTGACAGTTCAAGAATATTCTATTGGTGCGATTTGACGTTTGATGGAGGGTTCCCAATATTTCGTATTGTAAATTTAATTTTCCCTTATTTGAACGAAAACCCCTTTTTTTTAATAGGAAAAAAACTTTAAAAAAAATGGAAACGACATCAAAATTGAAGTTAGGTTGTTCGACTTGATTTTTTTTTGGGGAAAAAAATTTTCCAAAAAGGTTTTGATGCCAACCTCGAACCATAGAAAACACTCGCTTTGACAGATGTATCGGATGGCAACGGGTGCCAACGCCAACCCGTTGGCAACCAAAGGGAAAACCCTTTTTTAAAAAAACCAAATTTTTTTCTATAATAGTTTAAGGCCCAAGCCCCCCGAGTAGGCATTGGGCCTGTTGAAAATTTAAACCAAAATTTTACATTATTTGACATGGAGCAAAGATCCCGATTAAAAAACAGGACACTTAGCAAACCTTTTTTTTCCTAACTATGTTTTTACCGACTGCCCTTTTTTCCAAAATGACAAAACCCAGCCTTTTAAATTTTTTAGAAGTTGTTAAAACCCTTTTGAGGAAAAACCCCTTAATTCCTTAAAAAAATACTATCAATAAATTTTTTTTACTTGAAGTCTTTTAATTATTTAAAAGTATTTTTTTTATTCAAGTACTTTGGGTTTTTCAAATTTTTGTTTTACTTATTTGTTTTACTTTATTTTTTTTCTTTGGTTTACTTAAGTACTTGGATTTACTTCAAGTAAAATAAAAGGGGGGGAAAGTATTTTTTCAATTTTTTTGAAAATGCAAGTATTTTTTAATGAATATTGGATTGTACTTGAAGTACTATTTAAAATTTTTTGCAGCTCTGCAGGGATCCCCATAATAGACTATTTTTATTTAAATAAATTTTTAATAATAGTATTTTTTTTTTATATTATTATCTTCTTACCTTTGGGATTTTTTTAAATATTTTTAACGAGTAGGCCCTGAAAAAACTAGGAAAAATTTTTTTTGAAAAAAGGGCTTTTTTTAATAAACATATTAGGTTTAAACACATTTAAATTTAATGTTTCGTTTTAATTCTCATGGATTATTTAGTTCAAAAACGAGTTTGTTTGCGTGAAAACATAAAAGGGAACTTAAAAAAAGAAAATGAAGGACAGCACATACCGCTAAAAATCAAAAAAAGTTCTCGAGAAGTTTTTAGGGCCGACCATTTACTTTTGGGGGGTTTAAATTCGCTTTTAACCCCAACTAACTGCCCAGATTTTTTTTGTGGGGCTGTTTAAATTAAAAAGGTTTTTTAACTGTCCAGAAAACATCCCAAAATTTTAAAGTCCTAATTCCAAAGGGCCCGGTAAGGGGCGGTTTTTTTTATCGGGCATAAATAATTTCTTGTCAAATCTTAAAAAAATGCAAAAAGTTAAAGGCACTTTACCTAAAAGACGAATTTTTAAAAAATTTGGGGTTTTTAGTTATAGAAAAACCCGAAAAAGAAAAAAAAGACTTAAATTTCATTCAAAAGTGACACTTTTTTTGTCCGAATTTTCAATAAAATCTTAAGGGAAAAAGGATGAGAAAATTAGGACTGATCAAGGAACATTGTAGGAGTCTTGCAGTTTCCCCAGTGGGGATTTTTTTTGTTAGAATTTTTTATTGAAAAAATTTATTAAAAAAATTTTTTTAAACGTTCTAATTATGGTGACCTTTTTTAAATTTTTGTTTATTAAAAATATTTTACAAATAAATATTTTTAAAAAAAATTTTTTTCTAAAAATAACAAAAATTTTTTTTGTGTATTGGTTATTTAAACAAAATTTTTTTCCCATAAATTTAGAAAATTCCAAAATAAAAAAAAAGACAAAAAGGGGGGTATTTTTTATTTAAGGTACAAAAAATAAAAAAATATTAGAAAAGGAAAATAAAAAATTATCTACTTATTATTCCTAAGATAATAAAAAACCAAAGTCCGCATCAAAGGGGGAAAATTTTTCCCCAATTAATTGGGGAAATTTTTTTTTTTTGAAGTTTTTTTAAAAATAATGCCAAATTTTATAAGGTGCCACAGATTAACAGATGGGGTCCGAAGAGATATAAATTTGGTTAAATTATGGCAAAGTTTTATTTGATTTAAATATCCATTTTTGGGAAAAGGAAATTCCAGTTTTTGAGATTAAAAAAAAATTTGTTTTTTTTTTTTTTTTCGAGTTTTTAAAGAGATAGGAAAAAAAAAAAAATTTTTTGGTTTAAAAAGGTTAAGTTTTTTTTGCAATTTTTTTAAAACATCATCAAATTTTTTTTAAAAACGGACCGGTTTTTTTTTTCTTTTTTGAACCCTCATTACCTAAAAAAATGTATAACGCTTAATATTTTTTAACAAATATGAAACGCCCTATAAGAAATGTTTTTTTTGTCTAACTCATTGTCTCTTATGGAAAATATGTTTATTTAACAAAAAATTTTTTAACCTTTGAATTTGGGGATTATAACTGTTTCAAAAAATAATGAACAACTGAACCCCGTTTTAAAAAATAATGTTGATGATGGTTTAACGAAAACAAACGCCTAAAAAAACTCTCAACGCTTTTTTGGGCCCAAAAAAAAAGGCTTTATTTTTCCATATCTTTTCTCAAAAAAAAAAAAAAGAAATCGGCAAATTTTTTTTTTCCGGGGTATTCCGGAAGTACTGAATTTAAAATTTTCAAAAAAAAATTTTTAAAAATTGCAAATTTTTAAAATTTAACGACTTTTTATTTTTCCGGTTCCAAACCCCCCTGCATTTTAATCGGGGGGGACCCTGTATAAGGATGATCACGTGACTCTTTTAGCTGCAAATTTTTTTTTAGAAAATCCAAAAGAAGCATTATCTTTCAAAATTTAAAAAAATTTTTGGCATATTAAAAATAGGGGGCATTTTTTTGGCCCCGCTGTAAAATTTTTGAAAAAATTACCCCCTTTCCAGGGAAGGCTTCATCCCGTTAATTAAATTAAAAAAAAAATACGTGAAAACCTTTAGAAAATTTTTTCTGATTTTTAAAACCATTTTAATTTCTACCCTTCATTTCCTGGGGGAACCCAATGAGTGGGTCAAAAAATGTACTTGTTTTAAACTTTAAAAACTCAAACGTTTTTGATAGACCTACCCCCAAAAAATGATGTGTTTTGAAATCGAACCAAAGTTTACGAAGATTCGTAAAATACAAAAAAAACGTAAACAATAATTTGAATGTATTAGTCTATAATAATTACCTTCCATCAAAGATTGTCAAATATATGAGGTTTTTTTTATAATGGCCCCCGGCCTTAAATATTTGCTATTTTTGCCTTAATCAAAATATCCGGGCAAAATGGTCTAATTAGCACGGGGGCAGGGGGCTTTATTAAATGTTGTCCCCTTAAACCCACAAGAAAAAAACCAAAGTTTTTGTCATTGGTCTGGGGGGAAACCAAAATATTAGAAGATCCTTTTTAAAGTTCGCTTTTTAAACAGCCACTGACCTGGGTAAAACATCGCCTACAAACAGAACCTAACCCCCATCAAAAAACACATTTTTTGTGTAAATAGTCCTTTTTTCACAAAAACATTCACCCCCATTTTAAAGTTTTAATATAATTTTTAAAAAGTTTTAACAGATAGTTTTAATAAAAACACCACAAAACACTTAAGAAAATCCCGGGGGAAAGTCGCACTACACCTAATCAGGTTCATTTTTATCAACGGACCGGTTGTAAAAACGCGTTGAAGGGGATTCATATTCCGCCTGCGAAATTCCTTTCGGGCGAAATGTAGCAATGCAAACGTATTTAATTTAAAAAAAAATAAAAAAGGTTTATGTAGCAAAATTATCTTTAAATTTTTATTTTTTAAACCAAACTAGTAATCTATTTATTTTCTATACCCATTTTTTATTATAAATATAGAACAAAGGAATTTTATTTAGAAATGTTTAAATTACTTAAGCTGGCAAATATTTTATCACTTTGTTACGCGTTACGTCCTTTTTTCCCAAGTCTGACCGTAAGTTGTGTTTTAGTTCCTGTTTGAGTAAATCCCAAAAGAAATTGTAATTAATGTAATAAAATGTTGGTTTTTTTTAAATTTTAACAATTTTACCAGCAATTAAATGGGGGGTTTATTTAAACCGTATTTTTTGGTTCAAAAGTGAGTAACCATAAGATTACTAGGTTTTTTTTTAATCGAATTTATTTTTTATTTATTCTATTTGTTTTTATAAAAGTTTAATGACACAGGAATTGCCGTCCGACGACCCCCCCCGCTTCCCGGGAAAAGGTGACTGGACGGCCCGCGATGTGACTTTTTAAAAAAGGCCCAGCCAGGGGTGTTTTCAGTGACCAATTACAAAAATTTATTTGGTCCGCCGATGGTTTGTAAATGTCATCGATTCCGGGGAGTGGTAAGTATACAGGGTCTCTGAACAAACAGACAATGTTTAAAAAGGGCCGCTAGACAATTCTGTCGACGCATGATCAAAGCAAGAAGAGACTTGTTTGAGGGTATTATGATAAACTTTAGTTCATATGGTTACTAACAGTTGCCGTTTGATCCGATTTTGTTTTTTAAATTTAGGTGGTAGGTTTAAAGTGAGTGGATTTTTTCGCCCTTCACTGCGACCGCTGGTCTCAAGAATCCGATACCAGTTGGGGGGAGAGTTCTTATATTCCTTTTCCCAGCGCTACCGGACACGAGCACAATGTTTTTGGGTCCCTGTCTCCGGGTATGACGAGAGATGATTAGGTCCGTCCTGCCCTCCTCTCCCGGGCTATGACGTGGGAGCCCCAGGTCCTTTTTCAGGAATAAGATGTTCTTTCTGAGCCGCATCCCCGGTTTCCCCTTTTAAAACGGTTCTATCCGCTTTCTGTTAAACCCCCGGAACTTTTTTTCCAAAAGGCGGTTCTGTCCGCCTTCTGTTTTTCAGGGACCCCCTTTCCCAAGCACCTGTTTGTTCGAGGATTACCCTTCCCGGCAGGGTACTTCAGGGGCCCTTTCGAAACGGAACTTGTGATCTTGCATGGCACCTCTCAAAACGGTTTATCCTTTCGGTCGGCGCACCTTTGTCACTCGGTTCTGTCCGCTTTCTTTTGGAGCGGGGGAAGAATAGTCACCACCAAAACCACAGCACGGGCAAAAAGGGAATGGATCCAAAAAACAAAAAGAATACGGGGGAAACTCAGTAGAATAAGACAGGGAAAAAATTTAAAAGGGGCCCTCCAAAAAACTAAGGAAGAACTATAGACAAAGTAGGAAAAGTTTTTTCTAATAGTAGGGTTGCTAACAGGGCATATAACCTAAAAGGACACACAAGATAGGCTCATACAAGGGGCCCAATTGCAGAATTTGCGACGGGGGGGAAAAAACACCCCCTATCCTGTGGAATGTAAAAATTAATACAAAAAAACATTTTTTGGGAACCGGAAAGAGCCCCAGGAAATATCAACCAACCATTCGGGGTTTTCAGACTTGTAAAGGGGAAAAGACTAATGGGGGGATTGATATAAAAGACAATGGGGGATTAGCCCAAAAAAAACTAGAGGATGCGCTGCCTCCGTAGTTAATCAAGAGGCTCCGGGGAAGAAGAAGAAAAAAATTGTCCACCACGGCAGAGTCCCGCATTTCCGCAGAAAAGGCTAGACACTTTGAGGGTCGCCCTGTATCTCAGAGGCCCTTTGGGAGACACCTGTTTAAGGCACGGATGTCATTCACTCTCAGCACGTATGCTAACACCTTGGTTCCCTTGTGTTCATTTTAGTTTGGGACCCCTTTCCATACGTAGCCAAAAGAGTTGCCATAACCACCCTCCCATGTTCCAAAAGATCCTACTGAGCCCAACCACGGCAACTACGTGTGAAACAGGGGTTTGGGGTTTATAATTTAAAAAAAAATAAATAAATCACGGATGGCTGAGTTGCCCGGAAGTGATGTTCGTGCTATTATGTTGAAATTTTTTCTCGTGGTCTTAAAAAGCCACAATGCTTTAAAGAAATTAATGGTGTGTTTGACCATACTTGTCCATCTTTAAGGACTGGAAGGTGGTATTTACAATTCAAGGGAAATTTAACTTAGAGGAATAAAGATCTGGTAGCCGATTGAAGTGACGACTGATAAAAAATTTAACCATAAAAACTTATTGGGAAGACCAGAATAAAAACCGTCAAATAGAGAATTTAATGAAGATAAGTGCCCCGATATTTTTCCCCAAAAATTAAAAGTTAAAAAAGCTTTTTTATTTGGGGTAAACATTTGATGACCGATACTCTACGGGAGCAGAGGTTCAAAAAAATGCTTAAAAAGCCCCCTTTTACAACAGATTAGGTTTTGTTTTGACAAAATGGGGGGCCTTTTTTAGCATCTCTTGTAGAATTTTTTTGTTTTTGTTTTATAAGTAGAATTTAACCGTTTATAGAATCTAAGTTTGTTTTAAGAATGATTTTTAATTTATTACAAGGCGTTTCGTTCTATTATTTTGATATGAGTTAATGTTATTTTACGGGAAAAACCAGTTTTTTTTTCGCCCAACGGCCATTAAAAACCTTATTCACCTGTATTTGACTATTTGATGCATTTAAAACAATTGCCTATTCATAAAAAAAAAGGGTACCCCAAAGAAAGGTAAAAGTACAAGGTAATCATTTTAAATAAAAAGGGGAAGTATAAGCATTTCCTTTTTTCATATTTATAATGATTACCTTATACTTGCGAGGGTAATCCAACAATTGGAAAAATTGGGGGCGCCATAAGATTGGTATTTTGGAAGAAGGATCTACTCTGCAAAAAGTAAAAGATGCAGTTGAGCGAAAAGATAACAAGCAATCCACTAGATCTATGAAATCGTTATTGCCAAAAAAAAAAAACGCTACAGAAAAATATGAAACAAACGAAACGAGAGGACTAACTATGAAAAAACTGCAACGGTTAGTTCTTTTACCCCGTCAGTACCATACTAGTGCAGAGAATACTACCAA
Organism: Listronotus oregonensis; assembly: GCA_019359885.1. Lineage (NCBI taxonomy): Eukaryota > Metazoa > Arthropoda > Insecta > Coleoptera > Curculionidae > Listronotus > Listronotus oregonensis. The sequence continues at coordinate 1,163 of JAHBCN010023596.1, read as the reverse complement.
ATGAAAATGGAAATGATGAGGAAAAAAGGGAACTTTCAAAAGACTGTTGATAATGGAATGCAAATTTACACCTTGTAAATAATACACACATTTTTTTGTATTTTTTAAAAATAACAAGACATTGAAATAAAGGTACCTATGTTTTATTTTCTTTCCTAATTATTTGCAAACCTGGTAAACTTTTTTAGAAAATTTAAAATTTTTAGAAATAAAGAGAAATATTATAGTGAACATTCTATAAAATACAATAATGTCGTTTTGTTTCAATTCAAAATAAACTCTATTTTAGCTTTTATTACAGCGGCAGTTATAAAAAAAATTATTAAAATTGTTTATCCGATACTCAAATTTCTTCTGATTTCTGGTCCCTGATGACGAAATGAAGATCAATTAATCATTTTTAAACATGTTCATGTTCTGGCATCTCATCTGCAATTGGTTCGAAATCATCAGGATCATTTAAAGTTTTTTTAACGTTGTGGAGCACAACAAGCAACAATTATTTTGGGGGGATTTTTTCCAATTTAAGCGACAAACGTACTGGAAGATAGGAAATGGTTTATTAGTTTATTATTACTAGTTGGAACTTTATTCATTGTCTGATTGCGCAATTATGCTGTCAACTAGTTGAGTCATAGTATGGGGGCCGTAGCTTGACTAACAGCAAGTTCTTGATCGTGCCTGTTTGATACCAGGGTCACTGAGATCGTAAACATATTTTCATTTTTTAAATCGGACGACAACGCACCTCCCCCAGTTTCTTCATGTCACCCAAAAAAATATTCGTAATCCATTGTAAATTTAATTTGTTTTTGTAGGTCATTTTTTATTCCTGGGGAATTTAAACATTTTTCTGAGTAAGGCATATCTCTAAAATAGCCCAAAATAAGCTGTTTAAAAAAAACCCCCGAAGTAATTTTTTTTCAAATTGTCCAAAAAAAAATTTTTAAATGAAAAAAAGGAAAAAGACGAGAGTAACAACGAGGTTAAAAAAAAAATTTCGGGGCCCGCCGCTCACTCTTTAACATGTTTTTTTTATTTTAGGTAAAAAATTGGATTTTTGATTTTTATCGAATTTGAAGTTTGTCAGATCTAAAATCCCCGGTTATTTCCCCACATAAAATTTTTCCTCTAAGAAATCCCCGGAAAAATATAACGGAACC
>JAHBCN010023595.1:0-12499 GCA_019359885.1 Listronotus oregonensis | reverse complement strand
GTTTTATAAATATGCAAAATACCGTATAGTACCAACCCTTATGCGGTGTTTATGGCACCTTTTTATACTTAAATTATTTTTAACTGCTCAGTCATTTTCCAAATATGGCGCAGTGTATGTGTCTTTTAGGCATATATCAAAGTTCATTTACTCTGTATACCAAACTGAGAAATATTTAGTTCGACCTGTTCTTACAAAATCTAAATATAAACCTAAGACTTAAAATCCGTAGATAAAAAGACAAATACTTCGCTTACTACAGACTATTCGTTGGTCACCTGCTCACGTTCTTCACCACGTCAAAATCTTTCAGGGCGCATCCTGAGCAGGTTCTCTTGGTTATTTTTCGATTCGATTGGGACCTCGCGTGCCAACTCCATGTTATTACGTTGTTGTGGCGTCCATCGTTGCAGCGTCAATCGGTTCTTGCAGAATGGAAGGTGATCACAATTGATCTTAGGTTGCGAAACGTTAACCGTATACAGAGAATCCAATATAAGAGTTTAGCTGACCAATCTCCTAAAAACAAATTACTGTTTAAATAAATTTTGCATGTAACAAAGCAAACTCAGGTTGAGCTGGTGTAGTGGCTAGCGTACCAGCTCTCACCATGGAGATCCAGTTCATTCCCGCATTTTCCATTGACCTTTAACTCGTCACCTCACAGAAGTCAATGGCAACCCACTGTGTAATTTCTTCCGTAAAAACTCTACTTTTGAAATTGTCAAAATATTTTTAAGCTGGTGCATAGGCCTTTTCACTTTCAACGATATTATTTTCAGGTTACCTTTGGAGTCAAAAATTAAAGGAACAAATTTTTGAACGGGTTATTCAAAGTTACTAATTGATTATTTAAAATATAAATGCCAATAACCTAAAATTAAAACATAGTAATTAAAAATTCAAAGATTTTGGCAAAAGTGCACAGCAAACACAAAAAAGTGTCGGATCTTAAAATTGTTTTGAAAGATACAACTTGTATCTCTTTGCCACAAAAGTTTTTTGAAATAAACTACTTGTATGCATCTAACCAATTTATAAAAGTATTTATCTTATTATTATAATTCATAATGTTTATAAACCTTACTGCTGCCTTATTTGCCATCACTTTTGATTTCTTTAGTGCTTGTGTAGCTTTTTTTTTGCCATGATAATAGATTCATAATTTGATATAGACTGATTTATGAAGTTTTGCGGTATGACAAAGCTTCATGTATTAAAAATGAAAGTCCCTTTTGACTTTACTAAATGCCAGTTTATATTTTAATAAAAGAGTTAGAGAACTTGGTTGTTTTCATTACTTTTTTCAGTGTCCAAACTGATTTTGGGACCGAAATTGTGCATCTGAGCTGAAGTGCCCTATTGTCCTTCTCTTTGTTCGTCAACTAGAACCGGAAAATAACCCCGTTGGTCTTTCACGGAAAGGGGAAAAAATTGTAATTTGAATCTAGTGCTAATGTGTTTAAATTCCTTAATGATCGACTATTTGTTGGTTTACTGCACCAAACGGTTTTTTTTAACTTATGCTAGGGTTCTACTGATAAGTCGAGAGGATTTCTTCTTTTAAAAAAGTATTCTGCTTTACATCATGTTACAAAATTTATCACGTTTTACAGATACGAACAGTTTGTATTAAGCAGGGTTCGACAATATCCGATATTTATTATAAATATCAAAATATCCGATATTTATGATAAACAGTTATATTTTTTAAGTACAAAAATTATTTAATGCTTCTTAAATACTCAATAATGAAGTTAAATTGTTTCTGTACTTTGTCAATTACTTTCTTAGTAAAAAATAATGGAATAAACACAAAAAACTTACTCTTTCGTAACGAAGTTTTTTTGACACGACTAATGCCATTAATGCGGGCAGAAGAGTTGCCATCTATGGATTAGAACTTACTATTAGAGAGTATGTTTTAACTCTATTTCAATGCCATCAACAATTGGGAAGGAGAAATACAGTGACAACCCTGGTATTAAAAATGTAATTCTTATTAGTTATTGTCTAAAAAATGGTAATATGTGAAAAAAAAAACGTTTTGCTTTTTTACGCTTTACGCGTTACTTTATGAAATCTTAAATTAATTTAAGGCAAAATCGCAAAATATTTCAGAAAAGTTTTGTGCAACCTTAAAATCTCGTAGTTAAACTATACATAAACAAATTACTTTTTGTCGATGCGAATAGTCAAGTATTTTTTTTCGGTTTTAAAATAGAAAAGGTTCTACTTACCAATGGCAATGGGTTTTATAATAGCTTTTAAAAATTTGCTTCGAAATGGAAAAAAAAACATTAAACATTTAAATTTGGAAGCACTTCTTTCAGATTAAAAAGCATTCGCTAGAAAGGTCAACTCAACTGAAATATTTTATCGGGTGATTACAATATAATTGTAAAAAAGGTAGTTTATTGTACCTAGAGGTTCAGGAAATGTACATTTTGATCCCTCTTTACCAAAATTGTAATAATTTTAATTTAATCAAATTTTTAATTTTTAGTTAAGTTTTTATACTTTATCTTTATCTTAACGATGGTGGTAGACTTGCCACCGAAACGTAGATAATTGTTTAGATTTTTTTGGGGGGTTTTCTGTTTTTCTATTGCAGGCGATCTGCTAGTTCAGAGGAGCCAATAGGACTGAGCAGACCCAGTCTCTATACCCCGGGACCAAGACCGAAGCGGTCCCATCGTTTCTTTTGGCGTGTACCCAACAAGAACTTTTCAATAAATGAATCCCCCACAACAATACAGAACATATATACAATTTAATTGCTTACTTATTTTGTTTTAATATACTTTTGGTCTAACCCATAAATAAGTGCCGTAAGTCTCTTTCATCATTTTAGCGTTGTGACGAATTTTCTTTTATGTGGCGATAAGTATCCATCCACTGCTTAAGCCACTACAGTGTTGTCCTTTTAAAAAGTAAAAGTCTGGTCTAACGGTGAACAAAATTATGCATTGCCTTATTTTATTTGTCTTCTGTTGAGCTATCAATTATTTTTACTATTGTATTGTGCGAACTAGTTTGTCGAGTATTTATTATTGCATTGTTTTATTTTGCTTTTATTACCTTTGATTTATATTTGCACCATTTAAAGTTATTTATTAATTATGAGCGTTATAAATTATTCAAGTTCACAACATTACATATTTCAATTACATATTAAATATGTAAAACATGTTTGGATATAGCATTTATTTTACATAATATAGGTTTTGTTACGGCTGTAACAATAATACAAGGTTTTTGCATGTAGGACGGAATACCTTCAACTGTGGGGTGGGCGAATGAAAACAAGTCAAAAACATCTATTGTTGTTTCTATTTATAAATAAAATTAATCTTTTATGGCATAAACGTATCACATTAGTAGCTACATATCGTCATTCCAAAAAAAGTTACTCCAAACATGCAATTTTTGTGTGATATGTTAAAAATGAAATGAAATACCTGAAATTCACTAAAACTCTCTCACTGCGGTTAAATTATCGCAGACACGAAAATCGTTGCATTTTTTCTAGAAAAAGTAACTCTTGTTGTTATGACTGTTCTCGTGTGAGTTTTAATTAACCTTTTTATAAACATTTTAGAAAAACAACGAAACTCTAAAATTACCTTATTTATATTAATTTATTTTCGGCAAACTAACATAAGCCAAAAAATGCATTAAACATTGTTTTTTGAATATTACAACATTATGTTTATTGTGGGCTATCGCATGTTAACTTTGGATTTTTAAACTTATCGTTGACGCTTACGTCGGCGTTGAAGTTGGCCCTGGCCTTTATAATGATTAATTTATAAACCGAAGATGGCGTTGGAATGTTGATTCTACTATAACCTTAAATTTTACGTTGCCCACTTTTTCTTAGAAAATAGCATTACACAGGCACACAAAAAAAAGTTCTAAACCAGATATGTGAAGTACCTTCCGGTAAATATGTTTTTCGGTGCGCTAAGAAAGAATCCGAAGTCAGAATTTACCCATCACCCTTAGATTTTGCCCCAGCAACCTCCAGCACCCGAAGGGTCAAAATTTTATTCATTTGGAAAAGATATAATAAATATCTGACAATACGTTTTTTGATGTTGTAAAAACGAATATGAAGTTAGAATTTACCCATAACCCTTGAATTTGACCTCCTAGCATCCCCCAGAAACCATCCTAAGGGCAAAAATTTTATTTTATTGGAAGAATTAAAATAAATATCTGACAATAAGGTTTTTAGTGTGCTAAAAATAAATATAAAGTCAGAATTTACCCATTACCCTTACATTTTCCTCCAGCAACTCCCCCTCAGGGGTAAAACTTTATTCACTTAGAATGGTTGTAAGAAATATCGGACAATACGTTGTTTGGTGTACTAAAAACGAATATGAAGTTATAATTTACCCATCACCCTTAGATTTTGCCCCAGCAAGCCCCAGCACCCCCCCTCAAAGGGTCAAAATTTTATTCACTTGGTAAAGATATAATAAATATCTGACAATACTTTTTTGGTGTGCTAAAAACGATTATGAAGTTAAAATTTACTCATAACCCTTGACTTTAACCCTAGTAACCCCAGTATAACCTAGCAACCACCCTTGGAGCAAAAATTTAATTTTGCTAGAAGAATTGAAATAAATATCCGACATACGTTTTTAGGTGTGCAAAAAACAACAATGAAGACTTTTGACCCTTGGGGCGTTGCTGGGGGGTTGCTGGAGCAAAATCTAAGGTTGATGGATAAATTCTAATTTTATATACGTTTTCAGCACGCCAAAATACATTGTCAGATATTTATTATATCTTTTCCAAATGAACAAAATTTTGACCCTTCGGAAGGGTGCTGGGGGTTGCTGGGGCAAAATCTAAGGGTGATGGGTAAATTCTGACTTCGGATTCGTTTTAATCGCACCGAAAAACATACCGGAAGTTACTTTACATATCTGCTTGAGAACTTTTTTTTGTGTGCCTGTGTTAGGTATATATTGGCAAATAAATGACCACGTTTATATTTATAATTTCATCGAAAAAAAAATTGTCCGATAATTATTATCTGTTTAAAATGACCCGTACAAACGTTTCGGACTCATATTTTCATCCGATGTCCTTTAAGTCAATCCACTTTCATTGGATTGGGCGTTCTCATGCCGATCGTATGACGGTAAAAACGATGGTGTAAACATAATTTTAATTCAAACTGACATATTATGTAGGTATTTAGTTGGATTTTAAAGTTAGAAATTTTATTTTTTTGTGTGTTTTGTGGTTTTTTATTTTGAGCTTTTCTTTTAATTTGTTTTGCAAAATAAAGTAAATAATGAGACCGAGAGTAGTGAAAAATTACCAAAAAAAAGTCTTAGGAAGTTAAAAACGGAAAGCGATTATATGTTTTACATCAAAGTTTCATCGGATCAAAACCGGTCTACTTTTAATTTTTTTGTGGCATAAACTTTGGATTGAAATTTGTGACTAAAGGTTTTGGATCAGATAAAACCAACATCTGACCAACATTATAAACATAAACGTAGTCAATATTACAAAAGTAAGGTTAGATTACGAACGACGAGCCAACGTCTTCGCCAAAGTTGAACTTAATTTATCTTCAATTCCAGGTCCAGCACCAACTCAAATTGACGCCATTTTATAAATAACTGACGGTAAAATAAATACTTTAACATCAACGCCAGCAACAAGTTTATAAATTCATCTTCAGAATAACTAGCATATTGTCCTCCTTGGGGAACTGAGTAATAATTTTATGAATTGTATAGAACTTGCTTGAAACGATTTTTCAATTGGTAAAGAAACGCCCAGAAAGGCTTAAATCTTTACAGGAATTTTGGAAATTACTGTTAATTTTTTTAATAATCTCTGCTTTTAGACATTTAGGTTTATTCTGAAATACAAAACATGCGACATTGGATGTTATGTTATATGTTGATTTCTTGTAATAGAATTAATTATTGTATACTGCTTCTATAATAGTACTATACAAGTATCTTCTGGTAATCGTATTTATATTTTTAAAACGGTGTTATATTATGGACTAGCTAAATAGATGAAAGCGAACATGCTATAAATTTCTTGATTCAATATTAGTAATACAAATCTTAGCACTTAATTGTTACGGAAAAAATCAAACCGCAGTGTCAATATTTACACGTGATATTAATAGTTAGAAAAGTACATAAATATTTTTATTTGCATAGTAGTGCTAAATCTACGGCCGAGTGATGATCGCGTTGTTAAATTTAGCGATGGACTTAGCAATCGTTAAAAGTTTACAAAGGTTTAGAATGTTTAACAAAACGTCATTGTCAGTGTTATTCTATGATTATAGTAGGCAACCTGTTAAAATCTGACATTTTGTTAAACATTCTAAACCGTTGTTAAATTTAGCAATGCGCTTAGCAACTGTTAAAAGTTAACAACGGTTTAGAATGTTTAACAAAACGTCATTGTCAGTGTTATTCAATGATTTTAGTAGGCAACCTGTCAAAATCTGACATTTTGTTAAGCATTCTAAACCGTTGTTAACTTTTAACAATTGCTCCGTTATTAGACTACTAGATACAAGCTTGTATTTTAACAGTACTGTATTTCATTGTAGTCCCAAGGTATCTCGGTTATTATTAGATAAAGAGACTTGCAGGTTCGCGAATTGTTGCAACTTTTGGATAAAACGAAATATGACACTAAAAGATTTTTTATGGCTGACTTCGGTTTTAAATTACAGGACGAAATTAACTTTTTTCCATATTGGGGCCTCCTTGTATTTCAGTTATCTTGTAATTTAAAACACAAGTAAAAACCGATATTAGTAGACATTTTTACGTAGAATTCACTGGGGTAGTTGGATTTTTTCAAATTTAATAATTTGAAGATATGAACCAAACATAAATATGATTTTCCTTATCGAACACTCAGTATGTTTTAAAATTGTTAAATTATATCGGATGGGTTTATAGCCGAAAGGAGTGTAGATTATACAGAAGGTATAGTCCATACCTTTTGTATAATCGACCATTTAAAGGTATGATCTTTATACACTGATTCCGAAACAGTACGCCAAATCATTTCATTCAGAAATTCACTAACTAATAATAATATCTTCAACGGGTCTCTCTTGCAACAATAAGTTGTCCCATTACAAAAATGTTAATTTTATGTCTTGTCTCCTTTGTTTCAATTCAAATCTTGATTCAGATATATTTGTTAAGAGTCCATACGCGCCGCGAAAATTGGATTCAATTTGAGGTTTGGGGCATAATGTTTTTCTTAAAGACGGTATAAATTATCGATAATTTTCAAAAACTATATGAAAGCCAACACTTAAATCTAGGCTTCTGCTGTAATAGTTTTTTACTTTCGATTTAGTTTTTAATATTTTCTTGAGTGAAAGTCACCCTAAAATCGGTTATGTTTAGATACTATTTTCTCTTAACTCGACTTATATTTTAAAAATCCGTTACAGCAGAGGCATAGATTATTTCCTTACCTTTAAAATGGTGTATAATTTATGTCATTTAAGTGAAAAATAGTTACCGAAAAACGTTATTTCCTGTAGGCTTGCAATCGGTATTTGGAAGAACCTTAATAAAATATAATATTTTTAATGCGGCTATACGAAAATTGTGGTAGTGGGAGTTTGTTAGTCTCCGCCCACCGTCTCCGCGTCCTTTCACTCTTAAGTATTAATTTAAATTCTACGAAGAAAAAAACACAAGATGGCTATTTCACATTTTTTTTACTACTAGAGAAGCCACAAATATTGCCCTGTTCAGTCATCGTTCGATGACCCTGTACATGAAATATTGTTTTGGCCATATAAAAACAAACTTTTTTTGACAAAGTGGGAAAATTAGTATAAATCTATTACCTAATGCATAAATATTGTTCAAAAATCACCTTAAAATTCATAAAACTTTTTAAATTCCAGCACTTCTTGGTTTGTGTCTTAACTACAAAACTGGTAATAGCGCGTTCTGGTGGAAGTACACTAGAGTCCCGCTATTCCGAACAGGGCCAGGACAAAAAAAAATTGAGAACTAGAAAAAGTAAAGAAAAAACAAGTTTTTTTCAAGTAACGCCGTACGTTTATTAACAACATCTAATAAACATTTATTTATTTGTTAGATACTTACAAATTATTGACTAGCACGATTTAGTCAGTAATCTTCTTTTGACGCAATGCTCTAAATTGCCTTTACACCGTCTATTATTAAATAATAAAGGTGTATTTAAAGTCTGACCTTTAATATTTTACACATCAGACGCTAAATATGTCTCAAAAATACAACAATAGGGCATTATGTGACAAAATTCCACCTAATCCGAATTTTCGCGAATCAGGACAGGAAGGTAGGTAGGTAGGTTTAAAGTGAGTGGGTATAACACCCTTCCACCGCGACCGATCGGTCTATTGTGGCTCACACCCTTTTATATTTCTCCTACCAGGTCCAGACTCCTAATAAATCTGATAATTCTGTTGGAAGAAAGATCCTTCACCTCCCCCGGCAACAAGGTGTCATTGCCGAGGATTGCGAATCTTAGTCGTGCCACAGTATGAGTTCTGCAGATTCATACCTCTCCATGCACATGCGGCACTCGGCGTCTTCCGCTAGGCCGATCTTGTGTATGTGGTATTTTAATCTGCAGTGTCCCGTGTACAGTCCCACTAGAGTTTTAAGGAGTACCCTTGATTGCTCCAGTAGTTTGACAGTACATTGTTGGTTCGGTGGGCTTATGAAGGCCTTCGAGTGTCTGAGACCCGGAAGTCCATGCCAGTACCGAAGATTTTCTCTTTGTGTCCAAGCTGATATGAACTGCTTGGCCGTTCCATACGATATACCGATGACCGGTTCCGGCCCTGTGAATTTTGTTTTCGCCCCCCTTTTGGCAAGGAGGTCTGCGGATTACCCTCTAGGCCGGTGTGTCCAGGTATCCACACTAGTGTAACCTTATTGTTTTGACCCAGTTTGGTCAGCGCATCCTTGCAATTCCAGACGGTTTTCGAATTGCACCGGCTGGATTCAAGAGCCTTAAGAGCTGCTTGACTATCGAAGCATATTTTAACTGTCTTACGTGTGCAGTGCCGATCAACCAGCGATCTAGCACACATCTCAATAGCAAATACCTCCGCTTGAAATATGGTTGCGAGAGTGCCCAGGCTAAAATTAAATTCTGCCCTCGGTCTCTGTCCATATATTTCAGCTCCAACACCGTCTACACCGTAGCAGGTCGGTCGTTTTTCAACTCCAGTCCTCCCTTTGTGGGTAGACTACACTGTAGGGCCGGTTGTAATTGGTTGCTGTAGGCATTATGTCTGAGGGCATTCCTAGTCTGTCACAGGTCAGGACATTCCTGAGGAGACTGGTGCTCTCCATATGACAAGCCTGCGGTTTGTTACTGACCGCTTGATGGAGTTTGTAGGTTGTCCACCTTGCCTCTCTCTCCAAGTTAATATGCAGAGGAGGCAGTCCTAGGAGGGCTATTATTTCACACATCAGACGCTAAATATGCCTCAAAAAGACAATAATATGGCATTATGTGACAAAATTCCGCCTAATCCGAATTTTCGCGAATCAGAACAGGATTCGGTCCCAATTAGTTCGAAATAGCGGGACTCTGTAACTTCTTGCGAATGAGTAAGAGAAAATCCAGATAAAAATACGAGTAAAAATACTTTCGATGAGGATGGCAGTAAAACCAATAGTAAAGCGATAATAAAACATACAATAATTAGTTAGTAATACCATGTTTAAGGTGTATAGTTATCGTTATTGTCTATTAAAAGTGGTAAAAGTAATATTTATGCTTATTTATCAGTTTAAAATGCAATAAGCTCAAACAGAAATAATAGGTTTCCTATTAAAATTTAAAATTAAACGTTTTAATTAAAAATAGAAAGCATAATAAAAGGGAAATAAAATTCGCATGCTTTTTTGACTTAATTAAATCATAGAAATTAAATGAAAATAATAATTTTAATTGATACCGTAACACAACTTTTCATCCATCCCAATTAGTTGAAAAATTTGATGCGCTTTTTGAAATATAATTTTTATAAACTTAATTTAAATGTCATAATTGGTCATAGAATACTAATTGTATTTTAAAACAATTAGTATTGTTGTTTAATTTCAAAGTCATTTAGAGTAAACAATTAATTGCGTAATATTAAACTGGTTGTTCTCAGCATTGAGAAGTATTCTTTATGTGAATATTAATAACGTTACGATGTAGGTAATTGACAATTACGTAAGCATGGTAGCTAGTTTGATAAACCAAATATTTGAAAATAGTTTATAAAAAACAGACTAAAATAATAATGAATTATAATCGCTATTTTAGATAACTAAAAAGGGACTTGCTAGAACTTTAAAGCTCGTTATTAAGAATATGGAACAAGTGTTGGGTCAGTAATGAAAAAAATTATTTTATTTTTTTATATGAATTTTTTTTTAAAAAGATAGTCCATTTTTTTTAAAAATTTTAATTTATTTAAATTAATTCCCCCCCCCCCCCCCCCATGTTAAAATACAATAGTATTTATAAATGTCATAAAGAGAACTTTTTAATAAAAAAAAAAATTTTAATTTACAGATACAAAATTTTAAAATTTAAAACACAATGTATAAAAGTGAAACAATATTTATAAATAAAAAAATACACAATGTAAAAGTTAATAATTTAAGGTAAGCAACATTTGAAATCACAATACGATACTTACATATATATATATATATATATATATATATATATATATATATATATATATATATATATATATATATATATATATATATATATATATATAGTAATTAAATTTTTCTTAATATATATATTTTAATTTTGTATTATTTTATTAAAATAAAAAACAAATATTATGTCATTTTAATTAAAAAATATATACATGATTTATGTTATCAATCTTTAAACATATATTATATATATATATATATATATATATATATATATATATATATATATATATATATATATATATATATATATATATATATATATATATATATTATATATATATAATATAAAAATATATATATACGGCTGATAAAGGACATTTTAAAAGAAGGGAGTATTTTGTCATTATGTTTTTTGTGCTTCGTTTTTTTGTAAATTTAAGTTAAATAAAGGAAGAAACGGATAATTCTGTGTAAAAAAGGTACTCTTACCTCAAAACGATAGATCCAACCGTTTGCGAGATATTTACTTTAAAAATTTTACTGCACGTCTTAACGCAGATTACAACTTTATTTTTTTATAAGAAAACTTTACCCTTTTAGCAGCATCTCCCCTCATTAAAATATAAAAAAAGTTGTTATTATCATGAGTCCGAAAATGCGTCGTTTTTGAGTAAAGGGTTGATATTGAGAATATTTATAATCAATAAAGCATCTATAGCTTTAAGGTAAAAGTACTTCTTTTACTCAGAAATGTCCGATCTTTCTGAATGTTAGCTGAAATTTACGAAAAAGCGAAGCACAAAAAAGTATAGCGACAAAACGCTCCCTACCCTTAAAAATCTACGCTTTATCAGCAGTATATTAATTTATTTTTTATTTTATAATCTGTTAAATTTCATTTAAATTACATTTTCAAAGTAGCTGCAATGAATTCAAAACCCATACGTCCATTGGTTTAGACGATGGTATTCAAAAAAACCACTTACAGAGTACTGCTTAAAATGCTTTTAAAATTTTAAAAATGCAAAAGTCTAAAATGGTTGTAAATAATAATTACTAATTATAGAAATAAAATTAATTATTCTATTGTCAGGCCCCAACGATGATTCATAGTTATTGCAATTTAATAATTTATAAACAGTGGTTAATTAAAATATTTGCTTAATTGCTTAAATTATAATTATACGAGTGCAAATGTCACATTGCTGCAAATTAAGAAGTTAAACACGTGCTGTGAAACATACATTAATGAGCATTAGTCATCGAATGGGTGGGATGATTCAATTTTTTTTCCATTCATGTGTAAGCAATCTTTATTGCAATTGTTGGTTAATGTATTTTCCTAAAATAAATCTTATAAATTAATTGTTTTTGGGTTCCAATGTTATTTGCAAACAGACCTTGAAACTAAAATTTCGTTTACCACGAATTTATTTTAAATATAAAATCTATTATGAGCTTTGTAAACAAATAGTTTTGAAAATTCTTGATAAGTTTAAATGTATATTTTGAAATTATTTCCAAAAAAAAATACATTCCGGATAGTTTGCATATAAGAAAGTAGTTCTTTTGCGAAAGGGTTCACTTTTCGAATTTGTCCGGTAAGAAGCGCAGAAGAAAACTCTCTGGAAAGAGGAATGGTTCGTCCCTTATTTACTAAAACTTGACTACTTTTGGAACTGCAATAAAAAAGTTAGGAAATAAAGAAACTTGGTATTTCGTGCAAAATTTTTATTTTCATTAAAAAAAATATCCTAGCAGAGCGCTTTCGGTAAACCATCATCAGTGCTATT
>JAHBCN010023594.1:0-12471 GCA_019359885.1 Listronotus oregonensis | reverse complement strand
ATTTTTAAGTTTTGTTATTAATAGTTATACAAACTTATATATTTATTTTTAGATTTTACCAAAAGTACCATCTGCCTGGGGTAATAGGTTGTATCGATTGTACTCACATAGCCATTGTCCCACCACAGGGCGATCCGAACTACCCAGAACATATTTATGTTAACCGCAAAAATTATCATTCATTGAATGTGCAATTGGTATGTTCCATTTATTATTAATTTTGGCTTTGCAACCAAGGGCCATTTTCATAATAAACTTTAAAATTATAAAGTTAACTTAGGTTGTGATTTCAGGCTTATTTATATTTTTCTATTTAAACAATATTGCAATAAAAGTGACTTCAGACTTATTTATATTTTTAAGTCTATTATAAAAACGGCCGTAAATATTTGTGTGCACTTTAAGCATTAAGTCTCTAGGGATTAAAAGTAATTTATTAATACCTAGCGCCATTTAAATCCTTTATAATTACTTTTTATCCCCAGAGATTAATAGTGCCCCTAAAAATAGGTACTAAATTATATAGTTTTAGTTCGTAAAGTGCATAAAATAGCATATAAACAAGTGGACCAAAGTGAATTTTTATCCCTTGGGGTAAAAAGTACCACTTTACTCTCTTGGTGCTATAATATACTATTATTATGATTGCGGTAACTGCACTACCTTATTTTACAGATTTGTGATGATAACCTGAGAATTTTACATGTTAATCCCAGGTTTCCAGGTAGTACACATGACTCCTATATTTGGAGACAATCAAATGTGTCTCAAGCTATGGAACAACTTTATAGACGAAATCCCAACGATCTATATTATTTAATTGGAGATTCTGGTAAGATAATTGAATATTGAAATTATATATATATATATATATATTATTACATTGTCCAGATGAGAATTTATATAAAAATGACAAAAAATTTTGGGGTTGAAATTTGACCGTTTGGCATCCAGCCCTGCTTGATTAAAAAATAAAATTTAGCATATTTTTATTTTTTAAAAATCAAGCATGCCTTGATATGAGCATTTTTTAAATTTTATGAGTAGGTAAAGTAGTATTTCTAGGCAAGATATAAAAAAAGTTTATAAGAAAAAGTTGTTTAGAATGCAAAATTATGCCCGAATACCGAATTTCATAACCATAGGCCTGGGGTCTTTGATTTTTACGTTTTGTTTACCAATTAATTTTTTATTCATATATTATAATAAGTAAATAATTTAAACGTAAAAATCAAAGTAGTCCTATGGTTATGAAATTCGGTATTCGGGCATAATTTTGCATTCTAAACAAGTTTTTCTTATAAACTTTTTTTAAATCTTGCCTAGAAATACTACTTTACCTACTCAAAAAATTTTAAAAAAATGTTTTGATCAAGGCATGCTTGATTTTTAAAAAATAAAAATATGCTAAATTTTATTTTTTAATCAAGCAGGGCTGGATGCCAAACGGGCAAATTTTAACTCCAAAATTTTTTGTCATTTTTACGTATAAATTCGCTCATCCTGGGACACACTTATATATATATATATATATATATATATATATATATATATATATATATATATATATATATATATATATATATATATATATATATTCATATATTTTTTATAAGGTTAGTTAGATTGAATAATGCATGTTTCACTTCTTGTTTTAGGCTACCCTTTAAGGCCCTGGTTGATGACACCTCTGAGGGACCCAATTCAACCAGGTCCAGCAGAAAGATATCAAAATTCATTTAAAACTGCAAGAAGCACTATTGAAAGATGTAATGGTGTCCTCAAAGGACGTTTCAGATGTCTTTTACAGGACAGGACTCTGCATTACCATCCTATTAAGGCGTCAAAATTAACTAAAGCATGTGTGGTATTACACAATATGTGTATAACACGAGGGGTACCTGAAATAGAAATACTTGATGACAATATTATGGTCGATGGCATAATCAACGCACCAAATATTGAAGAAAATGCCGCTAATGAACACGTACAAAGGGCACGAATAATTCAACAAAACATTATACGAACCAATTTTATGTAAATATATTAGTGTTGCAACGGTTATGGTTAATTCACGGTTCTTGGATATTATATGGATAACTGTAACCATATATTTTAATGATTATTATACACACATGCCATTGGCATTGGTCAATTTTAAATTTTTTCAAAATGTGTATGGAATGTAACACAGTAATGTGAGATATAAATAAAAATTGAAAAAAAGACACTACCCCTGAGCCACACCAATACAAGAATGTTGCCAAACTGTACAATATTCGACAACGTCATAACTGATGAAGGGCATATTGCATTACATTTTAATATTTTTCCAGATTAACTCTTTTCCAGTTTGGGAACATTGTGCTATTGGTGTGAGTCACGATAATGTTTGCTCTCTTATTTCAAAATTTTTCCTGATGCTACCACAGATCTATGAACACAAGAAGGGACAAAAAACATTAATGCTATTATACATATAATAAAATAACAAATGAACTAATAACCAATATATATAACTGAAATAAATTACAGTTTAAAAAAAAATTTTTTTGCCTCCTTTATTATTTCCTTAAGCACCTCATTATTATTTTGTAGAAGTTGCATTTTTTTTTCATGATATTGTTTCATGTGCTCAAGATAATCAACTTTTTTTTTATAATATTCTTCCATCATCGAAGTTCTACAATCCATTGATTTAAGCATCTCTGCAGAAATTTTTTGGGAATTTTCTAACCTCCTTGTAACACTTAGTCTTTTTCCTTTTTCATTTAAGCACTGCAAATTTTTGTTTGACTGAAAACTATATGAATGATCTCCTAAACAAGGTATCTTTTTGTTGCTAGGAGTGGATACATCATTTAAAACAGCAGAACTCACAGCAGATGTTCCTGCTATAGGATTTAAATATTTTTCAATGTTTGAAGTGTTATCCGAAGCCTCAGATTCTACAATTTCAATATTATCAGTCCCAGTATGTTCATCCAAGTCAACCTGAAGACAAAAAGTGCTAATTAGTAAAGTTTTTGCTTCTACCGCAAATAAAGAAAGAACATGAGAACAAGGTTAGGTACTTACAAAATTAAATTCCACTGGAGTTTCAACCACATTTTCATGGCCCCTTTGCAACACATTTCCAATTATTTCTAGAATATCCTTTTCCAGGTCTGTCACTTCTTTTTCTTTGGGGACAGCTGGACCCCCACCTGTACCTTGTGCATATCTTTGTACACCAGCTGCTTTATTTTTTGTGTTCTTTTTGATATCTGTCCAAGTCTGTTAATAAGATACAAATAATATTGTAACACCTTATAGCTTGTTTAAGAATGAAACTGATTAAAAAAATAATGTTTAGCATTAACAATTTTACCTTTCGCCACTGTATCCAGGTTTTTTTTGAACCGCCAGGTACACAATTTAAAATTTGGGAAAGCTCCTCCCAATGCTTTTTGGCCTTTTTAAAAGTAAACTCTTGGGAAAATTTTTGTTTTGCCAAATTGGGAAATTTTTGGAAATACTCCACCATTAGTCGTTTCTGTTCTACATTAATAGGAGGTAGCTTTGATTTCTCCATTCTAGAAGAACAAATATATTTTAAATCATACAAATTATTAAAAAATCTAAAATTCAACTTTAAAAATTCCAACAGAATCTGTATTCTTTATTAAACAACAAAAAAATTTTACTTACCTTATGAAAAGCAATTCTTAGAACAATTTATTTATTCACCACAATAATTAAATTCAAAATAACAAAAAATTAGGTTATACACAAGATTGTTCTCTTCTTTCTTTTTTGTTAAATTAGTCACTTTATCTGGCCAATGTACCAAATATTATCGGTAACGTCGCCGAAATTTGTTCTACGGGAGCCTCGAATTAATCCCAATCACACCGTTTAAGAATAGGCCTAGGGAGCTACCCGACAAAAATCAGGGAGGGAGAATCGCCGAAATTTTGATCACTTCTATCAAGCCGGAGAATCGGCCTCCAGGTTAGTATATATTCGAGGTACTAAACGTACCACATTTGGTACAATTGTATCATGCTGGCAACACAGGATTACAACCCTAAATATTTTTTCTTTCTGTTGGGAACACTGAGCTAGGAGCTAGTTTTCTATTGTTCACCTAGTTCCATTTAATTTTGCGTGGTGAAAAATATAAATAGAAATTCCCTATTCACCAACAAAACCACAAACCACAAAAAAAACAGATTGGGAAATTGAAATTAGACAAAATGCTTGTACCACGGTGAAACAACCGATTGACTTCAAAGTTAAAAAAGGCAGTTTTATTTTTATTTATTATCATTTTTTAGTTTCACTAGTTCTGCATAGTTTAGTTTACAATTTTTTAAAAACGCCACCAATAGATATATATCAAGCATGCGCGTAAATGTCAAAAATATTGGGCTAGAAAAGACATACGACTAGAAGAGAAAGCAGTAGATTTTCTTTAATGACAACAAAGATAAAGAATGACGCTTTCAGCTTGATTTGGTTCGAAAAGAGGTTATTTATACTCGGAAAAAACCTGAGCAACGGCAAGATCATTCAACAACTGAGTTCGATAGGAAGAAATAACACCAAGGTGAGGTAGCGGTTTTAACATCTTCCACCGGCCCGAACACCAGCATGGCTGAAGCGGAGCAACAACAACAACCTGAAGAGCAAGTTAAAGCTCCACCGAAGCAGAAGGAAGTTATCGGTAAGAAATTTAAAACATATAATTTAAAAGATTTTTGACAACGCGGTAGCGTCACTCATCCGACGTCCATCTTCTTTTGAGCACATGGCCAACTATCTAGAATTGTTTGATAGTTAGTCTTGAATTGGGGCTAATGCGCCCCTTTCTTTTCATTTTCTTACGTTTTTAATGCTGCTCATCCTGCATTTTTATAATTTTAGATCGCATATTCGAATTGTTGCCTTTTATTAAATCCGCCGCCATTTCTATTGTTAATTTTATTATTTTTGTGTGGGCATTACTCACAAGTGTATGGCAGGTTAATTTAGGAAACTAGGAACCATGAGTATTATGGCAAGGTGGTTTTACAAGAATTTTGCTAATAAAATTACATTCTCAGGCATACTACCCCTTTGACTTGTCCAAAAACGCCAATTTTTATATCTTTTGAATCCTCAAGCGTATACTTGATAACTACTTTAGTTTTTTACACAGGATTCACAACTAAATGAAGCAACTTAGACCTAAAAATTTTGGAGTAAAAAGCTAGCTAATTAGCATTGGTGCAGTTACTTTATTTTATTTAGCGCCATAAAGCACGTGAAACGTCTTACATTTGTTTTTTATATTTTTTGTTCTTATTTTTTTATTGTTATTTTTATTTGTATTTTTTGTTATATGATTTCAAATTATTCTTTAAATCTTAACTATATCAATGGTTAAAGCATGGTTTTAGGGATATCCCACTTGAACATGACTATATGAATTTCTTCTCTCTACATAAAATTAGTCTAAATATTTTTTAGTTTCTAGAAATATTCAATTCCATTGTAAAAAAAGTATTTATAAAAACATGCTTAAAACCTTTGTACAAAAAAATACTCAAAATATTAGTTGAACAAAGAAAGTTAAAATCATGTTTTTTAATATTGATATTCCGGTTATTTTTTAATCATAAACATTTACTGTACAGGGGGTTTAAAAAATGCATGGCCAAAATTCGGGTGATTTTCCATTGAAAAATATAAAAAAAAAGTTTCTATAAATATGGGTCTGAAAATGCATAGTTTTCAAGATACAGGGTGTTAAACTTAAAAAAAAATAGGTTTTTCGCAATTTTCGAAATTTTTCAGTGTTATTTATATTAATAAGGGCCTAATTAATTTAAAATTATTTAGTCCAGTGGTATGTCAGAGAACACTGAACTTGCTATTTTATTTTAATTATTTTTTAAATTAAGCAACTAAAACTACAATATTTTTTGTTGCTTCATTTTCGAGAAAAAAGATTAAAACCAATTCATTGCAAAATAATTTTTTGTATAAAATATTCTTTTAATTTTTTTTTTCATACCTATATAGGTTTGATTTCTTAATTTGATCGGTCAATTGCATGAAAGAAAATTAAAGTATTTTTAACTTATACTGGGTGTTTGTAAACAAATGAGAAATATTTGAAGGGTGATTCTTTGTTATCAATAAACCAGAACTAACAAAAAGCATAACGGAGATATTGGATAAGTTTTTTTATTATTAATTTTTTTATAAATGAATCGATGGAATGTTGAATTTTTGTAGTAGCATAAATTTAATATAAATACACTTGTGGCATATTATTATAATTTTTCAAAATAACCTCAACATTCCTTATATTGTTTGCTTAATAGGTTACAGTCGGAAAATTATTAGAGGCAGGTATAAATATTTCATGTGTGCACAATTAAATGGTTCTTTTTGAGGAATTTTATAATTTTTAAGGATTAAAGTGACTGCAGGGTGCTATTGAAGTATACTATTTATGGGCTTTAGCATCTGATTTTAATTTGATTTGATGATAAAATGATTAGGTTTGATTTATCAATAATAATAGAAGTCCAGGCTAGTTTGCGATTTTGTGTGATCCAAATGGCATTTTTGCAGTTATTGTTGATATTTTTATTATTCCAATAATTGCATTTGGTTAAAATAAAAAAGAACAAATGATTTACACCTATGAAGAGCAAGCTGGTATTTATTATGTTTGTAGAGCCGTTGGAAATTGGAAGAAAGTAATTATCAAACATATAAAGACATTTGCTAATTGGCAAGGGTTAGTCATTCTTTTTTAAAATTACAAAACAAACTTCTCGAAATGAGAAAAATAATAACATTTACTGCAATTTGAATTGCCCAACATCTTAAAAAGGCCAAACTCTTACTGGTAAATCAAACCTAAACGTTTTTTTAACAAACTGAAATCAGTTAAAGTTCCAATTTGAGTTAAGATGTGCATTAAAATTTTGGAAAGTTCGGATAGCGGACCGAATGGGCAGGTGGGTAAAAATAACAACCGGCTTGCAGCCCAAAAATAAGGGTATTACGCGGGTTGACTCAAATAGGATGCAATTATTGCGAACTGTAAACAACAACTTCATAACTATTACCTAATTCTGGTTAGTTTTTGATTAGTTGTCGTTAGGTTTTCCTCCTTAAATTGTTAATTTTTTTTATCATAAATGCGCCGTCCAACAAAATGAAAAAAAAACATCTGATATGTTAATTTCTCGATTTTTATAGCCAAAACTAGGGTGGAAGTTCTTTTAGTAATTTAACAACACCGTAAAGGGAACTTAAAAATTATATTAAGATGTTATTTTTTTTATTAAAAAAATAAATAAATAAATAAGTTTTATTAAAGAAATAAATTAATAAACATCAACAGGAATTTTTGGTCCGCAAACTGTTCCAACATAAACGTGGAAAAAGTTTATACCTGCCTATTTGGTCCGCTATCTGGACGTCCCCAAAATTTTTAAACAGAAATTTCTCAGAAAAAGTTGGATATATGAGGTTGAAGTACCCCCTACCTTAAAGAATATACCTATTATCAGCCATATATTAATGTATTTTTTATGCCATATCAAATTTTATTTTCTCACATTATTCTGGCAGTTTCAAAGTTTTTATGGGTCCGGTGTAGTTTAGCTCCATTCGATTTGAAAAAAATAAATATTACAGATAAAAAGAACACATTTTGTTTAGTAGATTTCCAAAAGAAAAAATCCGAAAAAATGCATTTTTGCAGAGAAAAATGAAATTAAAAGTCGAAAAAATACTATGTTTTTAGGTTAAGTAAAAGGCCAGAATTTGCGACGTTGTCGAATCAAAAAAAAATTGTTCGACGGCGCATTTATGATAAAGAAATTTCACAATTTAATGAGGAAAACCTAACGACAAATAACCAAAAACTAACCAAAACTAGGTAATAGTTTGAAAGTTGTTGTTGGTTAGTTCTGATTTGTTGTTTCTATAAAAAAACTTCATTTCTGGTAAATGGGAAAAAAACAACCTTCAATAATAACAAATTATTAGAAAACATCTGGCAACATTGCTTTTTTAAGGAGGAAATCCTAAACAAAATGACATTGTATCATCTCTTTTTGTAGGTATTCTTTCTCACTTTTTTCGTGCTGGTCAGCCATATTACTTTAGTATATTTTATATGGGAAATAAGGAAATTATTTTATTTTGTGTTAATATGAGTGAAAAATTAATTTTTTCAGGCCCTATGTGTTTTATAATGGTGTAACAAATAACTGAAAAAAAAAATTATATCAAAATATTGCTGTTTAAAAATGGAGCTAAAGTTCACCGTAACCGTTTTTATTACAAAGTCTTCAGCAAACTTTTTCTTATTTTAATTAGAGGAAGACATCTTAAACATGCGTCATAATTTTGTTAAATATGTGTACTATTGTAATTATTCATCAGAAATATAAATAGTGGCACTCAAGTAAAACTTCTTAAAAATATGCGTCAACTGGTCGTCACCGGACGGACGCTATGCATCACATGGTTCTTATTTAAACGGTTGGTCTCGGGTGCGTTTCTGCTGCGTGGCCTTGCAGATTGTGCGACTCAAGATGTTTTGAGGCAGGCCTATTTTTCACTGTTTCACTCTTTAATGAGCTACGCCATTATTGTGTGGGGGCATAGCTCCGGTGCTGCAGGGGTTTTCCGGATGCAGACAAGAGCTGTTCGGATTGTTGCTGGCTTGCCATATACGGCTGATTGTAGGGGTGCTTTTGTAAACCTTAAGGTACTAACTCTGCCATCACTTTTCATACTGGAAAATCTTATATTCATCAAACAGCATCTTGAAGAATACACCCGACATGAAGAAGTACACTCCTACAATACGCGCAATTCGCGGAGTTTGGTGCCGGCTCTTTGGTGTCTAAAGAGGTGTCAGGATGGTCCGGGATATCTGGCCATCAAATTTTATAATAATCTTCCCGTTTACATAAAAAATCTGCCAGGCAGCCAGTACAAAGAAAAAATAAAAGATTTCCTTATCAGTCAGGCCTTCTACGATTACAAAGAATTTTTGGATTACGGTTTTTAACATAGTGTTTGTCTACGCTGAAATGTAGTTACGTTGTTTTCTTTTGTAATTGGTTTAACGTTTTTTTTTTTTTGTTAAAAGCCTTTTTTTTAATTTTTAGTTTGTACTATGTTTTTTTAATACTATGTTTTTTTTAATACTATTTTTTTTTTCTTAGTGACTTGTGTAAATACTATTGTGTATAAGCACCAATAAATTATTATTGTTATTATTATTATTATTAATATTATTTTTGAATTAACTACATAGTTTTAAATGAGACTGCGTTCATCGATCGGCATTGGACGGATTGCTTTTCTGTATTTCCGACGAGAGAATCAAAATTCATTTAGTTTCGAGATTTTTTTAGAAAACCAAATTATATGCATTATTTGTTAGTTTTTGACGAGATGATGGATATTTTTATTATTTTAACCTTTAAGTCTCTTTTGTGTTAAATAAAAAGCTAGCTTTACAGATTTTAAATTTATATTACTTTGAATAACAAAATCTGGTGGAACCATCTTTCTTCTTAACCAGGACTACTGGAGATGACCATGGACTCTGGGATGGTTCTATAATGCCTTGGTTTTGCATGTCTCCAATTAACTTGTCAACTTCGTCTCTTTATCAAATCACTGGAGCACTTCCATAAGTACCTTTATGGCCAGAAATTCCACCTAAGGACGGACCATGCATCACTCAAGTGGTTGCTTCAGTTCAAGAATCCTGAAGGTCAGATAGCACGATGGTTACAACGTGTTCAAGAATACGATTTTAAAATTGAACATCGAAGACCTTGCCCCGAAGATTGTAAACATTGCAGTAGACGTGAAGAACAAGAAGATCCCGATGAATTTCACTGCCGAAGAACCCGCATCCAGTGCTCTCAAGAATGGGACCCTAAAATCCTCGCAAAAGAACAACAAGAGGATCCTGATCTTGGAGATATTGTAAAATTTAAGACAGAAAATTCAGCACGACCCCTATCAGAAAGTAGCTTCAAAGTCTCCGAGATTTAAAGGGTACTGGGCCATATGGGACTCTTTAGCAATGAAAGATGGACTTTTAAAAAGAGTCTGGGAAAGTTCTGACGGCAAAAGCCATACCTATCAAACAATACTACCAACCAAAAGGGTTCAGAAGTATTGCAAGCCTTGCACAATGGTATAGGCGGTGGCCATTTCGGAGTTATGAAGACTCTTGAAAAGGTTCGAGAAAGGTTCTACTGGCTGGGAAGTCGTGCCGATGTTAAAGACTGGTGTAAAATGTGTAAGGACTGCGCCTCCAGCAAGGGACCTAAGACACGAAGCCATGGCAAGATGAAGCAATACAATGTAGGGGCACCTTTTGAAAGAATTGCCATAGACATAGCAGGACCATTTCCAATAAGCAAATCTGGGAATCGTTATATTTTGGTAGCGATGGATTACTTCAGCAAATGGCCAGAAGTCTACGCAATACCAAATCAAGAAGCTACCACTATTGCCGACATACTATTTCAACAATGGATTTGCCGATATGGAGTACCAAGAGAAATACATACTGATCAAGGTAGAAACTTTGAGTCTGATCTATTCAAGAACCTCTGTAATCTATTGGGTATCCATAAAACCAGAACTACACCCCTTCACCCCCAGTCAGATGGAATGGTCGAAAGATTTAACAGAACTCTTGATAACTACCTGAAAATTAAGGTAAATGACCAACAAAGTAACTGGGACACCTGTATACAGCCGTTTTTACTAGCCTATCGCTCCGCAGCTCACGAAACAACTGGAACGTCACCTGCAAAAGTCATTTTTGGAGCGGAGTTATGCCTTCCAGTTGATTTACTTACTGGACGACCTTCTACCAATGAAAAACCAGCAGAAGATTATGTAAGTCAACTCAGTAAACAGCTGCAAGAAATACACGAAGGGTTCGCAATAAGCTTCAAAAAGAAAGTGACCGTATGAAGTCCCGCTATGACTTGAAAGCTAATCATAAGGGATTCATTGTCGGTGAAAAAGTTTGGTTATACAATCCAAAAAGAACCAAGGGGCGTTCACCGAAACTGCAGAAGTCATGGGAGGGACCATATAAAGTAGTAACCCGGCTTAATGATCTGGTGTACCGAATTCAGAAGAGCCCACATGCGAAGATGAAAGTTGTACATCTAGAACGGCTGTGTCGCTATCAAGATCGAGAAGATACTTATCGAGACGATCAAAACTTGGGAGGGCAATGTTACAGACTTCAGTTAGTGTTTAGTTATTAGAAATATAAAAGGTTAGAATTATTTTATTTAGGTTAATAATTTATTTAAAATAGGTTACCTTAGTTTTTCCCTTTTTCGACGGTCATTGCGGATTATCCTGAGGGCGCTGGAGACATCCTTTTTACACTTTTCTTACATCCTGTAGTAAAAGAATCCTTCCAGCTAAATCTAGACTTTTCCATTCTTTTCCACTTCACTATAAAAAGCGCGAGGAAAATCCGCACGGGCCAGTTTAGTTTTGCATTTCACAGAGATAAGAAGTTGACAGATAGTTAAAGGTTAAACAGTTGTCACAATAACGTTACGTTGAATTTTTGTTACCATAGAAACGTTTGTGAACCTGATTTGCAATAAAAAGGTGTAAAACCAGGATACGTGTTTTTATACGGGGTGTCACGGAACAATACCATCAATTGCTGTTCCAATTTTCTAAATGGCGTATTTTGTTTTGATAAATCTGGTCTTAATCTATCTAACAGTGTCTAAAATCTATCATGTGACATTCGAAAATATTAAAAGAACTTTAAATTATTTTGAACTAAATAACAAAATAAATTACAATATTTTTAGAATCTTTGTGGACGCCTATCTTAATGAAGAAGTAGTGTTTTTCTTTATAATTGGCATTATGGTTGGCAGTGTTTTAAAGGTATTATTTAAAGAAATACAAAGAAGTTTTTTTACCAAAGTTTTACGATTTTTTATGAATATTTTAAAAAATCTAACTTTTAGAAAAACAAATAACAATCGGAAAATAGAAAAATCGTAAATAACTTTTTTTAATGGAACACCCTTTATTTTAATAAAAAGATAAAATCTTCGCGTTTTCCCCTTTTTAAAATTATATAACATGTCTATGTTTGGATAAGTAGTTTTGTAACAATTAGACTTTAAATTTGGGGCCAAGTAGGATCCAACATAGAAGTTCTGTTTGGCTTTCAAGATTTACTAGACCTAAGGAGGGGTGCTCCATTGCATATTTAATGATAATTTAAAGTCGAATTCTGACAAAACTGCTTATCCAAGCATAGATATGTTATATTTTTGAAAAGGAAAAAAACGCAAGATTTCATATTTTCAATAAAACACAGGATAGTTAGGGAAATCTTAAACCTTTTGTAAAAACCACTTTTTCTTTAAATAATAGGTCTATTTGTTATCC